>PNEQ01054811.1:6000-59075 GCA_003012365.1 Medauroidea extradentata
TTCGGGCAGTACACCGTGAGGAACAAAAAAGGTCCTCTTGTCGCAAATGCTTAGAAAGCACCGTTTACCAGAAAAACGGACACAACGGTTCTGTGCCTGGTATGTAGACAAAATGTGCTACATCTGCTAAGAAACATATTTGTACCATGATCTCAGGTAAATGCAACCCGTGATGCCGCTGTTGAAGCTTGTCGCAAAAAACAGTTGCAAAAACTTTAAAAAAAAAAAAAAAAAAAAAAAAAAAGACTTTGCACGACTCGATTAATTTGGCAACAAATTTGGTTTAGCAAAATTTACAAAACGCTATTATTTTGACGAAATAAATCCGCGAAATTTATTAACAACGGAACTTTCTTTAGTACATTCTGAAAAGATATCACATGTATGTATTTCGCTAATAAATAAAAAAATAAAGAAAATCGTACCGGCGGTGCACCCTATTGAGGGGATAAATCCGAACTGGTTCATGGCATTCTGATTTTTGGCCTGTAGGCTGTCATCATCTCTGCATTGTGATAATGGAATGAGACCCTACGAGGGAGCGTTGCCGAAATAAAATGGCGGGGGAAACGGGAGTTCTCTGAAAAAATCCTACCGACCAGCGACATTGTCCGACACGATTCCCACTTCCGAAAAACTGGTGCAGTCACAATGCAGAGATAATTGCAGCATACAGGCCCAAAATCAGAATGCCATCATACAGTTTGGAGGTATCCCCGCCCTACGGTGTATCCCCCATACGATATTTCTTTATTTATTAATTCATTATCGAAATACCGAAATACGTACATAACATACTGATATTTTTTTTCAGAATGTACTAAAGGATGTTCTCTTGTTTATGAATTTCGTAGATTTATTTCGTCAAAATAATAACATTTTGTAAATTTTGATAAACCAAATTTATTGCCACATTATCCGAGTCGTGCATAGGCTTTTTTTCTCTTAAAAAAATAAAGCTCATGTTTCTCCGTTTTGCGACAAGCTTCAACAGCGGCATCACGGGTTGCATTTACCTGAGATCATGGTACAAATAGTTTTCTTAGCGGATGTAGCACATTTTGTCTACATACCAGGCACAGAACCGTTGTGTCCGTTTTTTCTGGTAAACGGTGCTTTCTAAGCATTTGCGACAAGAGGACCTTTTTTGTTCCTCACGGTGTACTGCCCGAAAAGCCAACATGTAATGTTCACAAAACGTAACGCCAACGTAATTATATGCGATGTAAGGGAGGCAACCCATATTATTTACATGAAATTGGAAAGTTTGAAGGCTGAAAATATTAAATGTTTAAGATCTTAATAATGCTTAACACCGCCCAAAGAATCGTAATTTAACTCCTAACCATTTTTTATATTTTGACAAAATAAAATTTTCAAACCCGATTTTCAAGGGCTTATTCCGCCCTTAATAATAACTTTTCTTGAAAGTGTCCTATATAATGTCTACTTCATTTTACATGAGGAATTACCACCCGGAGTTTGGGCTATTAATTTCCTTACACACTGTATACATGCTTTCCTTACACACTGTATACATGCATACACACACTTATCTAAAAGTGGTGTGTGTGTGTGTATATATATATATATATATATATATATATATATATATATATATATATATAAGTAAAAAGACTATAGTAATTGATCCAAGGAAATTGACTGGACTTGGTAATTTTGTTTCTTCACCCAATCGCACTTGTATCCAGGGTGCTACCAAACTCAGGTGTGTGCTAAATGTAGCGAACATCTTCCTCTGAAATACAAGCTATGAATGCAAGCAATAACCAATAAATTAATCATTCAGACATCAGCTGTTTTTCCTGTTCATCAAACATTGCAAGACCAAAACACACGTAAGTATGTGGCCTTAAATTCACACGTAATTTTTTTCAGCAATATAACTACATTTTAAAACAAAAACCAGTTACCAAAAATTTAAACATTTTTACAACATTATTCAACATCTTTAAACAAGTACGTTAAAAAGTAAAGTCAGCCAAGATATTTGAAACAGGTAAATTAAAAAAAATAATAAAAACATGAGAAAATATTTTTGTACTTCTCGATCACTAAGTATTAGCAGTACTCCGTCAATAAAAAAAAAAACTATAAAGTGTTCTATTATTTGAGTATAATTATGTGTGATATCAAGGAATAAATACTATAATCGCAATTAGCTATTTCCTTACCGAATACAATTTGAGAAACTGTTTAAATATTTTATGTTATAACCATGTAGTTAAACGTATTTCGATATGGGGGTGCTGGTAAAATTAAAATTTTTGTAAGAACAGTACATATTATTTATTGGAAATTGAGAGTTTCAGAAACGAATGTTCTGATGTTAAGTATAGGTTTTAGCTGAAAACTTATTGGAAGTACATTTCACATATTTGAAAGGTTTCATGAACTGTACATCCCAAAAATGTATAAATATATTACTGTCGTAAACAAGCAACAAAATTTTAGGTTATGTGCCCCTGTTTTAAAATGTCGATGTTCTTATTTTAACATCATTACTTCTTTGACAAACAGTGACTGAACACACAAAAATTAAAATGTAACAAAACGAAAAAAAATCCTACTTTTTAAAATCTACTGAAACCTACAGTTCCTAATCACAGCAAAACCTCCCAGTATAAACTGAAAAATTATTAGAACCGTAATATTTCATACATTTAGTCCTAAAAGTACCAAAATATGTCTGCTAGATTTTATTTTTTCCGGTTTAGACTTTTCAATAGTGGTATAATTTAATAACGTTATAGCGTCATTACAATCCTTATAACAACACCCAACACGTATAAACACACTGAAAGTAAACTATTGTTGGAGGTACCACAATTCTGTTAAAATAGGGACAACAGTCCTGTGTGGTTGTCGGTATTATCTGGATTATTCCTACAACAATTTGTTCTGTAGAAGTAACAGTATATTAGTAGAAGGAACAAACGATTTTCTTATTTTTACAGAACAAGTTGTTACTGTACAGAACACATTGTTGCAGCAACAATTTATATTGTACCAACAATCGTACTAGACTGTTATTCCTATTATAACAGAATTATGGTACCTACAACAATACTTTTCTTTCAGTGCAAGTGTGTTGACATGTAATGACATCAAACCATGGAAGGGAAGGACAATAGCTTGTATAGCGATACGAATATTATATTTCACGGTTAGTATGGCACTGTCATTCATATCAGAATACTCGGGCAACAAACAATAAAGTTGTTTAACTTGGTTACGGAAGTACTGACTCTGTTATTCATTGGACCAAAAACACCAACTTACTGTACCACGTCTACACCACACACCACTGCTTCCTGAGTCCCTGGTTTTACTTTTAACAGCCTCGTCAAATATAAGCTACCACTCATAAATCTCCAATGAGGTGTTTTCCTCTGCATCTGTTCACTTATTTACTGAACTAACACTCTGTGCTAACTGCTACCTTACCCAAAAGGGCGAAGGTTATATTTATAGCTAAAACGTGCCTCTCCAGTTTATGTTCGATATTTTAGGCGAATGCAACAAGACTGTAATACAGGTGGAAACTTCATCTGCTGACATCCTGGCAAGAAGTTGTGCAAGCTCTTCTGTTTTCCCAGCAAGTTATCTTAAGAACCCTTACCCTACCGAGAGATAAGCTACAAGATGGAACGCGCGGTGAGATGGTTTGATTGGTTACTGCGGGGAGCTAATGTTTGGAGTGATCGGTCCTACGATCACGCCATAATACAGGCACAACCTGTAGTTCAAAATATTTATCGTAGGTAAAGTTTATACGCGTGTGTGACTACATACTAAACTAGGCGGTTCCCGCAACTTCGTTTACGGGGTTTTCAATTTAATGCGGTAGTATTTTGAAGAAAAAAAAAGTTTCAAAAAGTGCTAATGGGGCAAAATGATATTAAGGGTCATTAATGTCCGTTTTGGATAGAAACATTTTGGAAAGGAAAATTGTTACATTTTTTTTTTTGTATCCTGTTCTGCCACGGTACCCCTTTTTGCCTCCAATCTCCCCCGAACTGTAATTAGTTTTGGCAGTAACAAATTTTTTTTTTTCATTAAATTACAACATTTTTCTGTAAGTTACTCCGTTCTGCTCCTGTACCCTATTTCATCTACCTCCCACCAAAACTTTATTTTTTCAGCTAAAATCTTTGCGGACTCATGCACAACTCACTAGAGTTTTATAATTTTTTTACTATGTTCCTCGGGTATCCCATCCGCCCCTCCATTCTGTTTTGTTCCTTTGTTAAAGATATAATTTTAAAAACTAATATAAGTTTATTTGTTAACTGTATTCCGTTTTGCTCCCCTGCTAAAGAACTAACTCTAACAACTCACAAAAGTTTATTTGTTAACTAAATTTGTTGGGTATTCTGCTCTGTCCTTCTACCACCTAATTTTGCCTTCCCCCGATCAATTTTTTTTGCAGAAATTCCATCGCAGTTGGATGACTGGTAAAGAACCGCATAGAAGACGAACAAACAATAATTTTTATGACATAAGCTAACAGTCAACCTGTGGAATTGCCTGCGTGTATGACTCGAATTGAAGGAGTTATGTGTACGCCAGATTATTAGCTCGTCCATCAAGTGTTAGGATAACTAAGCTGCAAGTTGAGCTTACTCTTCATAGCTATAACTGTCATGAGAAAAACTGACCTTAGTCTATCCCTACCAATCTTATGTACAGGCATAGCAAAACTGACCTTGAATATGAGAGAGTATTCGGATGGTATAAGTAGTATACGTGGTAATGATGACTCGTTTACATCTAGCGCGATTATTGATGACAGTGCCCTCTATATGTACCGTCCAAAGTTAATTAAAAATAATTAAAATATTCAGTCACTGGACATATAGAGGTTGTACAACCATAGGTATCGGTATAGTTGCAGAATGTTAACTTCCCTATAAATAACTTCTCCAACGCTGTATTTTTTGGATCGTCTGCTTTGAGAGGTTTAAAATGACTACAAAATTAATTTCGACC
The DNA here is from genome assembly GCA_003012365.1 of Medauroidea extradentata. Taxonomy (NCBI): domain Eukaryota; kingdom Metazoa; phylum Arthropoda; class Insecta; order Phasmatodea; family Phasmatidae; genus Medauroidea; species Medauroidea extradentata. The sequence goes on from PNEQ01054811.1 coordinate 11,014, forward strand.
TCCACCCTTCTGAAATGAGTGTTTGAGAGTTATTTTCTCATAAAAAAAAACAGATAATTATTTTTCGTATTTACGTAATCTTTATGAAGCAAAAAATATCTCAATATCCGAACTGGTTGAGTAGATAACACATGGTGAATGAAAACAAATTTTGGGTTTTTTTAATTTTTTAGTGATCGAAAATTGCAAAATCTTTCCATCACGTCACATGTTAAAAATTTGAAGTATAAGTATCTAACTAAGTTGAAATTTTTTTTCATTCCTTCACAGCTCTAATAGTTAGGATTTAGAAAAGTTCTGAAATATGCCTACAGGCATTTACGTATTCATCATCCTAAAAACGCAACAACTATATAACTCGACGGGTTCGATAGCACCCATGAATTTATCTAAAACACTTTTATGTTTTTCACGACCTCGAGGTTCGAATTTTTTGGGAAAAATCTTAGTAGACAAGTAAGGCATTAATTTTTTAGTTGAAACCGTTGACTTTAAAATATATAGACGAATAATTGAAAACACCTTTCCTCATACCGTTTCATCACTTTTCACCTCCTTAGGTGTCTAATTACGAAAAATCAATACACTACCTGTTAAGTATTTAAGTAAGCATTAATCTTGAGAGTGAGCGACAGTCATCATTTTGCATTTTTGTACTAAGTAACATACCTTTTCTACTGGCTAAATTTACATAACTTTAATACTTTAACTGCAGAATAGAATACATATGGACAGGATTTTAGACAACATAAGGCTTTATTTTCCTTTACGGTTGTTACAGATCGAATTGCAGTTAGAAATAAATAAGAATTTTCTAACTGCATTCGATCTGTAACAACAGTAACGACAAAAATATATTTACGGTACCTAAAATTTTTTACGTATGCGTTCTATTCCAAAGTTAGATAAAAGTTCCAGAAATCTACCCGGAAGAAAATTTATGACACAAAATACCAAAATTAAAGGTGGTGACGATCACTCACTCCTAATCAAAAATCGCGTCAACATCTAAACATTCAGTGAGATCGACATATATCGATCACAAATCTAATATATATATATATATATATATATATATATATATATATATATTCACACACATTTTTTACATCTATGGAGTTGCACTTAGAATATATCCTGAAATATATTTTCGGTCTTTTCATAAACATCATTCTGAAGCAAGCAGCACTTTGATATCTCGACTGGTTCGATAGGTATGGAAGAATAATCGAAAACACATTTAACGTCTTTCCCCCCACTTAATTAAAGACTTTCAAAATGTCTTGAAGTCCTATGTTATATATTAGTATACGTATCTAATTGAAGTAAAATTCACGATGATAACATATTTGGGTTCGAGCTGTACAGACGATTAATAAAACACATTTCCCCCCTTTTTTCTCTTTGGGGGTCGAATTTCGAAAAATCGTAAAACTTCTTTCGTATTTCGAAAAATCCCATCTCAGCGCTCGCCGACAACCTAAAGGTAACCCACACAAAAATTTGTTACATTTCTAGGTACAGTTGTTTGGGCTGCAGTTCGATATGTCGGTCAGTCAGTCAGTCATTCAAGAGTTCTCTTTATACATAGAGATGAAAAACTTTACGTTTTGGTGGCGCTTTTCGCTGTTATTAATTACAATAAAATATTAAGTATTTGCATTGTCTGATAAAATATGTGTTGCTCTAAGGCCTTTTCCTAACTTGTTTTTTTTTTTTTCACATTTAATTAGCTGTATACAAATCCCCCCCCAAAAAAACGTTTACTTATTAAACGTAAAACAATGTTAATTAAAAAACTATTTCGTGACATACTTGTTACCAATCTGACGGGTAATTATTAATGTTCCTAAAAAAACTGACGAACTAAGTTTTAGTGACGAACGTCTTAAAATTTTTTGGCATGAGCCATTTCCAATCCGCCTGCATCCTCATTTCACGCGATGTTTATCTCCCCAGAACGGTTGCAGTCCACACCGTCTGATAGTCCTTATAACCACCTGGTGAGGTATTTTACCTCGCGAGGTGGTTCAACAACTATAAATACCGCGAGAGTCGTGGACCTGCTTGTCCGAACATTACCGCAATCCCATGGATCGGGAGTGGTTCTTGGTCTTTTATTTACAATGTTCGTGATCGTGAGTTAGAGGCCGTGTCGGGAAGATGTGTTGGTTTGCCAGGTGCCGACAGTAAACACTGTACCGAAGGTGGCTGTTACGCAATATCACTTCATTTACGCCATCCAACCCGCGTTGCAGATCTGATCAGTGAATTATCTCACACAGAGTAAGAAACTGCAATGTCCCTCTCGTTGAGCTGTAAGGACAAAATTTACATTTGTCTTAATCGACAAGGTAATGGAATCTATTTGATTACAAAAAAAAAATATTCTTGTGCTGAAATCAAGAGGGAAATCTACTTCACGAATATATCAGACAGATTTGGCTGCCAGTTAAAATTTTTTTTACGTGTTCCAAAACAGAATCTACAAACATAAGTTAACGCTTTATTTCTGTGGACTGCATCACGTCAAATTAGACGTAACTCTTCAATTTTCGATAGTATTCTTTCCCACGAAATCGAAACTCTCCCAAGCTTTTGTGCTAATTTTGTGTACATAATGCACCAAAAGCGAGGACATATTTCTTTCTAATTACTTATTCTGAAGCGATCTGGTGGTATGAGATGCAAGTGATTTAAAAAACGACCAAAACACCGGATACAGTTCTTTCAAAATCTTATAATAAGCGTTGAACCCTGCCATTCAGTTTGCGGACAAAGCCAAGGATTTTGATTCAGCTGCCGAATATATAGTATATGTGAGTTGGAAGGATAGTTTTAATAAAGCGATTCACGAATGAAACGTAAAATTTACATAGCCGTTTGCCGATTCAGGAGGGGAGGGAAAATAAAAGTAAAACAATAATAAATAATAATTAGCTGTTTAACATATTTTACCTATGCATTATTAAGAGCTCTGCTTCTCAGCGGATAAACTATGAAATATAATTATCAAATAAGTACCGTATTATCCTGCGTGAACGTTTTGGTAGAATATAGCCACATGGACAGTTTAGGCCATTATTGTGTATCATACTAAACATATAAAATTAAATGTTAAAAATGTCCTTGGCAAGCTTAATTAACGCTTATTTCATTAAAGTTAAATGCTGTTTGAGATAATAAACAGACAAAAAGACTTCGAAAGTCCACGATTTTGGAAATAATACCCTTTAGAGAGTTTTATCATAGCGAACACATTCTGAGAAACTACAATTTTAAACTAATATTCTCTATTCTGTTCTGTACCGTTAAATATTTTGAGAGACGTTAAAAATTTTGACAAATATTCTCACCTTCACCTCTTACAAATTAAATACACATGCTAGAAAAAAATTCTTTCTGCAGACTCATACCAGGCCGTTGACGATGATACACGATGGTTTTCACGGTGCGGAACATTTATCTTCTGGTGTATGTTCTTCGCGCGCACAGGTTGAATTTATTAACAGTTAATTTAATTGAATTTCGGCGCTGTTAAATAGATGTTCCTGAGTGCTGCTGCAGATGTTGACGACATAATTGCTGGTTGGGAGGAGGCGGCATTGAAGTGAAGTAAAATTGCCTGCGGCCCCCTCCATAAACAGGCTGCGAGTACAGTTAAACACATTAAGAGAATGCTTGTCGGTCTAAGAATCGATACATATGTACGTAGAATATTTATTGTCCCTATTAACATAGCAAACGTTGCTATCTGTTTCACGCAAGCTTCCTAAGATACTAATCCAGCAGCATCATCGATTTTCATTGCGTAGTTGGTTACACGTTTGTTTTCTTAAACGGAGGTTCAGAACATTGATACCCGGTAGAATTCGGGAACGTTTCCGTTTCTGTTAGGAAGAAAAGTACGCAAGTTTAATTCAACTGTAATCCACTACTTGATTCAACAAAACCAATAAAGGCCTTGAGACATTAATAGGTAATAATTAGGCTTTATAGTAAAAATCCCACTTTAAATGGTAAAAAATTCACCTATTAGAAGTGTTGAGATATAAAGCACTTTTATTTGAAATATAAAAAGGTATTCCTATTGGTAGCCATGAACGTAATTGCAATACAATATTTTCACACGTTTAGTTAACTACGAAATTTATAAAAACATTTATTTATGAAGTTCTACTATTTAGAGTTTGCAAGCTTGCGAAAAACTGTTTGCATCATTTTAATTATAATAAAGACATAGGCCTGTTTAATAGGCTACCTGAAACATTTTATTTAAGAAAACCAGAGGAACTGTTTATTATCAAATGAAACAGTAATTTTTTGTGAGAAAATCTCTTTATGTTTATTAAAGTTAAGTTTTTTTTTTTTTTTTCAGAAACAAGATTTTTATATAGTAAGGTAATAACACAATTGCTTGGTAAAGTTTTGGGATTTGAAAGGAAATGTACAGTCCAGTTGTAACTCGAGTAAGCATTAGAAACTGAAACGAGAACATTAACTAAAATACTAAACAAGAAAGTTAGTTTAAATATAAATTTTAAACCCTCACTTAAACACAGAAAAAAAAAAATTGCGGAGAGTAAATAACCCGAAAAAAAAACGTGGTTTTCTGAAAACAAATTAACAATGGAGGATAGATAAAATGCGAAATCAATTATAAGTCAAGGCAGCTCTTCACTGTATTTTCAGACGTTCACTACGTTTTTTTATTAATAATCCACTCTTTCCAATACGTACAAATAAAAAACATGGGCATCGTAAGAAAGAGAGGTTATTATCGCTCGAAGTCTAACCCATCAGCACACCAGCACACCCTCCGTACACCCGCACCGAATCTTCATTTGCAAACGTAGCCCGTATAGCGAACAGCTAGGTTTTTGTCCTCATTCTTCTATTCTTGTTTTCGCATGCCTTGTATTTTTCTTTATAAGTAACTTTCCGCTGGTATTCTGTCATAAAATTTTCCACGCATCAATCAAAAAGATTCCCTCTTAACCCACCTCATAAATATTTCTTCATAAATATTTTTTAATGTATACTTGATTTACTCTAAATGTGTACTGTCCTAGTCTATGGCCAGATCTGGTAGCGAACGAAGTCCATATTTTGTGGTGTAAGCTTTATCATATACAGGATGACCAGAAATGACCTCATAATTAGCACACCACACAAATCCTGGGCTAAGTTGGAGGTGAAAATGACAAAGGCAAAATGCTGCACGATGATATTTTACGTGCACAGTGTGGCAAGATAGCACTGTAGTTAGTCCCATTTTGCGCTACACATATATATTACTTATCTTAATACTACTATTGTAACCTGCATGTTACGGATGCAGATTAAAATATCGAGCAGTCCAAATACGATTCTACGTTTACTTGACGTAACATACATAAAAAAATACCTGGAGGGTCCCCCAAGAGGGGGACTTTCTCCGTGCAGTGTTACCACATTGGGCACATAAAATACCGTCGTACAACATTTTGACACATTTTATTCACCTATTCAGCCCAGAATTCACGTGGTGTATGCTTACTATGAGGTTGCTTCTGGACGCTATGTATTACATTGAGTACCATATGTGACATTTATATCAAAACAATAATATTTTCCGTTATCTCGTTGAGCTATTCCAGTATAACTTCTGTCCTGAAGCATGTAATTGTTATGTGACACCGCATCTTCAGTTTTATAGACATTACATAATGTTGACACAAGTAAAATTGTCTTACGGTTTCTGTGCCTTGTCGCTAGTTAACACTGTACTAGTTCCATGTAATGAGACAAAAAGATGTCGAAAACTTGGCTATCGTGTTCCGTGCATCAGATGTAGAACTGTAACTGCACGATCGATAACGTGTGGTCGGGTCTTCGTCTGGACTATAGGTGAAGTGAAGAAATTCACAACACTTCACTACGCACTAATAAGTCATGATGGCTATGATAAATAGGTAAATTGGGCTTAACGTCTCGTTGATAGCTTAGTTATTAGTGACGGAAACAGTACCTCAGAGAGACAGGAAAGTAACAGGTCAGCCAGTGATTTTTGGTGAAAAGAATGTTGCAACAACTTGTTTCAATACCTTACGCGCACACCTACAACTCTGCTTCGTGGTTATTGGCAGAACACCTTAGTGAAAAAGCGTCATTCAATTGACTGTGCTAATCAGGAACAATATTACTGCGACACCACACGTCTGTGATTAGCGGGTAGGACCCCGAGACGCTGAGAGTTAAAAACAGCCAATCACAGACCGTGAAGCGGATCTGCTGGTGTGCATATAAAGCACTGAAACAAATTGTTTGAGAATTATTTTCACCAAACATCATTGGCTGTACGCACAGCCTTCAAATAAGAACCATCCCAGAATGCATCTGGAGTGATAATGGAAAACTTAAATCAAAATGTTCGGAGCAGAATTTGAATCCAGGTCCTTCCAAGTGTCAGTCTAGTGTTTTAATACTGTGTCCGTCCGCTCGATTATGAAATTAAGAAACATTAGTGTATGCAAAACCATGAACCTTATTATTTTCTGGTGAAACTGTGGTAGAGTGCACCACTCTTCGTTCACAACGACAATCTGGGATAGATTCCTGGCAGGATCATTCTCCATTTACACACTTGGGAAACGTGGAGGACGTCTTGCCACTGACCGGGAGATGTTCTCTCGACATTCACGAGAACATTTTCGGGTTTGAAAATCACGCAATTCATGAATTTTATTCTGTGACATGTTAATTAAAATAATTTGTTACTGTTCAGTCCTACCAAATATTGAAGTGTAACATTTCCTTTTTATTTCTCTACATCAACTACGCCCCCAATATTATTCTCGTGGGTATGGGCTACACGACATTCACTAAACGAATATTACGATTAATTTTAGAACTATCTTGTGCTGAAACCTCGCAGTTCTATTTTATAAATAGTAAGTTGCCTTAGTTGAACACCTCTTATGAAATATTAACTAGCTGTCAGTACTGCACAAATCACAATTAAAGTGTTCTCTTTTTTAATTGCTGCAAACGTTTTAATGGATTTGCTCTTCCCCTCTCTGTGCATGAGCATTGCTTAGCTCTCTTAGTCTCAGCGGTCTTGAGTCGTTCAAGCGTAAGCCTCAGACTGGCAGAACATGTATGGAAATAGTGGTCAGTGAAATCTACGGTCAAAAGGGAATGTGTGACACGATATTATATTTGAGGCCCAGAAAGTGTAACGGATATTCTAGCACAGTATTCAAAACTCTGTTCTGCACATTCACCATCTAGTTTTTTTGCGTTGTTACTTTCTAGCTAGCGAATGTTAATTTATTCACATGTGCAAAAGTCACCGATCAACTTCACTGAAAATTATTGTTACTGGTCTTCACCAGCTGTTTACATTTCGGATCGTTTTATTGTCTTCGTCGGTATCAGTTTTAAGCGGCTGATCGCGTCGTCCACCTTTGTTTCAGAATTTTGTCGTTACGTGCACCATCTCACATGGTTTGATTTTTCATTTACTGTACATTGTAACATACACCATATCTTCATCATTTTACGAACTTGAAAAATTGAGTGAGGTCTGTTGGTCGCGAACCTGCTACCCTTGAATTGTAATGATGTTGTCGAAGGCATCTTGTCTATTGAATAAAGTACAATTGCACGGCATTTATTGTGACAAATACAAATCAAGTCCTTAAATATTTGTTTAAAAATTTCATCTTAGTAATTATTTATCGTTCATTTTCGTATATTATCAACCCGTACGGTCTTGGAAAATTTTACAATATTTGTAGACTTAAGATTTTATCTTCGCATAAGTTTTAGATAAAATGTGTTATATACAACATACTATGTTTCACTCTATCTAAGTGTACTTCATTAATAATCGAACATACAATACTCTCAGCAGGAAGATAAACGGTGACAATAGAACTGGCAGTATTGCTTAGAAATATAAGCAAATAATATATATATATATATATATATATATATATATATATATATATATATAGTTTTAAAAGTAATGGCATGTACTCTACAACTGAAACATGAAACACCGAGGTCGATGGAATTTTTTTTTTTTTTTTTTTTTTTTTTTTTTTTTTTTTTTTTTTTTTTTTTTTTTTTTTTTTTTTTTTTTTTTTTTTTTTTTTTTTTTAAGTGTAAAACCATTTTACTAACTTATTACAACATAAAAGTAGGAAAAATATTTTTAATAATGACAGTAGTTTTACTATTTTTAAAACATATCGAAGCTATCAAGTTTGTTACCGTCCGTTTCAGTGGCCGAAACTATCGTCGCCACTTTGTTATGATTATTGGTATGTGTCGACCGCAAAATTCGTTTGATTGGAGTAATCAGCGACCGCAGCTGTAATGACCTGGCAAGCACACGCTGGTGGGCTGTACCCTTCTTGATCCTTCTAGATGCCGGCGCGTAAACTGTCTTTGTGTAATAATATGCTTTAAGGTGTTCGACTTATTTCAGATTGTAATTTTATATTTTTTATGTGTAAATTTGTGTATGTATGAGTATATATGTGAACGGATGTGTGTGTGGTATGTATGTGTGTCTGTGTTTGTATGTCTGTATGTTTATATATGTGCATATTCATATTTATGTAAAAACATATATATTTCAATAATAGTTTATGTTAGATGTAGTTTAGTTTACTTTATCATAACTACTTAAATTTATTGTTTTTTTTTTTTTTACTTTTTTTATCTTAGATGCATACTGTTACTTTATCGTTTCATTTTTTTCTTCTCCCTATTGTCACGGTAGAAGTACTACAGGAATTCCTGTTACATTACTATAACAAATATCATCATAATGTTTAATGTATGCAATTTTAAGTACAATTTATTTCCTATTGTTTGTGGTTAAGTGTAAGAGAAGGCGACAATGCCTTAACCTCGCCACAATTAAAATAAAGACGATTTATTATTATTATTATTATTGCAGTCATCATAGATTATCGTGGATAAAAGGAAACACTTCTCTGTCCTGAGGTAGGCTAAAAGTAAGCAAGTATTTTCCTCAATTCAAGTAAACTTTTTTAAAGTCTACATAATATAATTTCATATTGCCTGAAAAACGACTAAAGACGGTAGACTAAATTTTAGAGTCCATGTTTGCGAATACAACTAACAACATTTTATCCTTAAATGGTCGTTAAGAAATGCAGAATTATCTGGCACTGGATAGTTTGTGTAAATAGAGCGACGACGCTATATGTAATATATGTCTAGATTTTGTACACATGCAGGTTATAAATGCATAGAAATTTATATCTTGGTACTTCCCATCGCGATATCATAACTCCATAATTAAATACGACAATGATGAAGAATATGTGCAAAGACAAGGACTAGAAAAGAACGCCAGTGTTCTAATAATCGTACTCGCATAAATATTTCTGATATACTAGTCAGTTCAGTTTTTGTGGGTTGGTGGCTTGAAAGAACAGTTTCTCATTATGTTAGATATACTCTAGCGAATATTTATCTAATATGGCAGGCGCTGATTAAGCAGGCAGAGTAAAGTTTATGAAGGACATTTCGAACTAACATAAAGGTTGCAGGAAGACGATTCTAAATACCTCGAAAAACCCGTGTTTTATGTTCTCTTGGGACGCTGTTTCTGAATGATCTAGCTTACCAATAGAATACGAGCGAGATGACGAAGCTGTAAGAACTTGGACTCGCAATCGAAAGGATCCAGATTCGATTCCCGGTCCGGCCATTCTGGTTTGGGTTTTCTATAATTTTTCGAAATAACTCCAGTCGAATACTAGGGTGGTTGGTTAGTTTCCTGTCTGCTTGAGCCACTACAGCTCGTTGTCGACGAGACGTTAACTTCAGAATCTACTTAAAACCGAGGAAAAGAAAACATGAGTAAGAGGTTTTCATGTCCAAAAGGATTTTGACTTTCGAGCAGCTTATGCGAGAGGAAAGGTAGGCCATATTGATTGGTAACGAGATATTTAAGCAAAAATTCTCATATCAAGTAAGTTTGCATAAGAGGTGATTTTATCTTCTCAGATTTGACGCGATGTAACGGAAGAAAGTGTCGAAAGAGCGGATGGCCGAGCGGCAAATGCGAGTGGACAGACCGAAGTTAGGGATGTGGAAGATAAGAGAGGCACGTCAAACAGGCGCGTGGGAAGTCTTCCAGAACGAATGGATACTCGGGAGCAGGGTCGCGACTAGGTGAGGCGCAGAACGAATTGTGTCGGGCGGTTAGCCGGTGGACGGGTAGGTCCAACGCGCGAAGGAGGAAGTGTGATCGTGACCAGAAGCGGCCACACCCAACACAGGCATCCCCTCTCCTCCCACCCGGCTGACAAACAGTCCTTGTAACACGAGCCTCGCCGAAGACACGGAGGGGAACACGGGCAGCCTTCCTGCCTACAACATGTCGGACAAGTGCACGCCGAGGAAGATAACTCATTCACTTGTCGTGGGTGAGCTTACTACCTCGACTTGTGCTCTCCGGGTCACGATTCTTGCTAATGGTTAGCGACATGGATATCCTCTTTAGCCGCTTTTTAGAATCAAGACAGGGGCTGTAGCTGGCGGAATTTCCCAGCCACAAATTGCAGATAAGGCAGGTCTTTTCTGTCTTGTTGTCTGCTTAATCTGAGAGTTGGAAGTATAACGTTGTGGTTTTATTTATAGGTGTCTACAGTTTGTTAAGTACGTGTTCCCTTATTTATAATGCATTCACGAGGCTTATCTTTTAAAGCCAGATGATAGCAGACGGCATAAAGCCGTCTCCTAGTTAAAGGCATTTTTTAAATCTCGTAGGCTATTTATTTTCTAAATGTAACTCTTATGGCATATGCTAATTATTCAATTTAATACGTTTAGCTAATTAACCAATTTGCTGAAAATATAATTTTGTCTAAAAAGTTATAATACACATTGAATACTATTCTAATAGAAAATTGAAGAAAATTTTAAATTTGCTTTCCTAAAAAAATAATAAAAAAAGACAAATGACAAATCGGTTGTCTCTGAAGAAACTTCCTGTAATGCCAGAAGGCTCTTGCTCTTCAAGGTACGTCTCACACATTTGGGTGAGTGAGAGTGAGATTTTTTGTCAACGCTTAACATCGAAGTCTTTAGCGCGGGTGAAGGGTGACATGAGGTGATCATGGAGCGGCACCGTAATGAAAAGACGAGGGAAACGGGATAGCTCCGAGAAAACCGCCGACCAACGGTGTCGTTAGGCACGGTTCCCACATGCGAAAACCCGGGGACCGACCCCGCCGGGAATCGAACCCGGATCGCCTTGGTGGGAGGAGAATGGTCTGACCATTCACCTACCGCAGCCCGCTCACACATTTGAATTGAAGCCTCAGGTCTTCATATATTAGCCGCGAATCGTATTTTAGAAACTCTTGATTCATAAGATGACGCTATACAACCAACTAAATATCGGATATCGGTCGACGTGAAAAGAAAGTAAGTAGTTACATTTTTGCTTTCCGTAGTAAAGTAATGCACATGACAACACAAAGAGAAAATGCAGCTTCGTAAGAAAGGGATCTAAACAGTTCGGAAGCCGGTTATGTTCTCAAAAATATGATGAACACGTTCTTTGCCTTGGATGCACTGGATCGGTCTTTTTCTCTGCGTGAGCCACCAGTACTTCGAGAAAATCGTTGAAATATTTTTTGAAAAGTGTGAAGATATATGAAAGAGAATAAATTGTTTACACGACTGCTGTTTTTCATTCTCAGCAATTACTCAGTTATCTCATACCTGGGAAAAACAAACATTTGTCATATCAGTTCAGCATTTATAGGTCTGATTACTTAAATGTCCCTTTTCTTTAGTACGGTAAGCTGTCTGAATGTACCGTGGAAAAGTCTTTTGGGACGGAGTCACCACACTTATATTTAAATTTAATGTCCAATTCTTCACAATATATATTTCTTGCATCATGCGTCTCTAGAGTGCTATGTTCCCGCGTCGCAACACGACATATCTTATAACTAGACGGGTTCGGTTCCTGGTGGAATAACTCCCGATTTTCGCATGCAAGAAACATGGAGGATGCTGCAAATCTTGTTGTTTCACGCTGACCAAATATCTACACTCATATTTCGTTGGCTGTATTTCGAATACAAGGAAAAACTTTACCTACGTTAGATAAGTAATGTGTATACTTTTTTCAACCGCTCTAAATTATTACTTTAATCGGTAGTTTATACAGAAATAAGTAGTTACTATTTTCCATTTAATGTTTTATTTTATTATTTTGCAGAAGAAAGGCGACCTGTGTGATCATTACATTTAGTTGTGTCTCAAATTAACGTATTACGTAAGACACTATTCTCTGTTTAGGTATGTAATGTTAACTATTTATTCTAAAATCAATAACGCACAATCATGAAACAAAGAAATGTTTTCAATGTTTTACATGCGACATTATTGTTCCAAACTGAGAATATCTAGCTCTCTGTAACGGACCTTACTTAAATTCGATAGCTTGAAAGTAACAAATGTTTTAAAACTATGTGATCCTCCAACCTCATTACAAGTAAACGAATAAACAATTCCTTAGCCTGCAACTTGCCTGTAGTACATTTAACACTTAAAGCTTTAATAAGCGTTCCTATAAAATAATTACCACAAAGATTAAAATTGTTTTTTCATGGCGCATTTCAGCACCATAAATCGTTTAAAATAAAAAGTAAACTGTGTAACTTGTTTTATGAACAAGTTTGCAATACAGCATACAAAACACAGTTTGCTAAAACACCACCAGCTTTTGTGGACTTTTAAAAACTTTTTACGTACCACGTGAAAACTCTGCTTTGGCGTTAGCAGCAGTATAAAACAAGGCAGGAATGTATCGCCGGGGGTATATTGTAAAGGGAGAAGTCGAGCGCGGCGAAGTGTTCGCTATTGTTCGCTCTGGCGCGATGAATTATTGGCCGGCTGCTGCGAGGCTATTTGAGAGATTACATCTACGGCGCGAGTTCTTGGAAGATCTACGACGCGCGGTGCTTGCCGGCGAGATAGCACCAGTAATTTCCCTACGACACTTCCAAGCACATAACAAGTGGTGTTTCGGTAGTTAGTTCCTGCCAGCAACAGCAATACTAAACAACTATACGTTGAGGTAGATTAGTTCATACCACCTAACATTTTGTTTACGATTATGTAGTAACTCTTTTTAATTATATTTCTCATTAAAACATCCTTCTACAGCACGAGTTTGAACAATATTGTTTTCTTCAATATAAACAATTCTAAGAATTTCAAAATACAAAACTTATTTGGAAATAGAACCAGCCTTTAATGTTTGAAAAGAGTCATAAGTTAATGACTTAAAATATTTTGTAATTACTGTGGAGGATTTTTAAGTGATGTTTCACTATTGAATTCATAGTAGATTAAATAATAATAATAGACTAAGTTTAAGAACATTATAGAAAAAAATACACGGATTATATAAGCTTATTTCGCTGTCCGAATCTAAAATTCTGCATAAGAATGTTGGTTTTTTAAATTATTGGTGTATATAAACTTGCACATCAATAACAGTAATAAAATATGCTTTACATAGAATTAAATAACAAACTTAATATTTAGCACTGTTTGTCCCGCCGCAGTTCGCTTTAAGAGCAAGCCAGAGGTGTGTCCATATGATGCGTAACTGCTGTAAGTTGAATGTCACAAATGTATTAAAGTATTAACAAATTTCTATGCTATTCATTTTAAAAGCAACTGACAAAAATAATTTCTGACACTGTTCAGGGAATAATTCAAGGACATAATAAGAAATGTAGAAACATATTTGATTATTTTGCGAGTGTGGGGGTTGTCAAAATGAATTTTGATAAAAAAAAATCTTGCCAAAGTCAGTGTAGTTCAGTATGGTGGTCATCAAATCAGAGTGAGATTGAACAACAATGAGAACCTATAGAGTTTTACGTAGTTAATATTTTTTTTGCGAATGTTTCTTATTACTTCCAAATTTGGAAGGACATCAGGAAAACTGATAACGAAAATAGCAACAGTTTAGCCTGAATTACGAACGTAAACGCTACATCACAAGTATCCTTAATGGAACCCTGCGGAAAAGATCTGAAATAAAAATATCTTTACGAGTGTCTATGAATGACCAAGTTTATGAATTGATTGGATCTTGTTTTTATAAAAAAAAGCGTACAAGGAGATTATCCAAGTTAAAAATTTATAAAAATCGGCCACGTATGTGATTTTCTGAAATTCCCTTGCTAACTATTTAATGTCCACCCCTATGCAATTAATATCCAGTAACAATTACCAAAATAAACATTCATTAATACAATAACTAAACGGGCTTCATTCATGTGACACACAATAAAATACGTGATTCCCCAAACCACTCAAATAACAGGAATTAAAATAAAAATCACTCTGTATTTGTAAGAATATTTTCACTTACTCTCACTTACTCTTTTTCCCTGTGGATGTAAGAGTATCCAGTGTCTGTCGGTTAAACGGTTAGCTGTCCATATAATCTTGAGAACAATATCGCTCATATGTCACTTATGTAACGCCGAAACGATTTCCACATTTTGTTCCCCAAATATTTCAATTGGCCAGGTTTTTTTAATACACCCAGTCTCTCGCGAAGTATTCATGTTTGGCGCTCAACACACCTTTCTGTTCGTACGCTCACACTTACTGCGCAAGTGTTGCCAGACCTCAATAATTGACTCGTTTACACGTATTGTACTGTACGGCGCGTGAATTGAACGATCACATTACTATTGAGAATCATCATTAATTAAATCAACAAGTAACTTTGGAAATATTTACAATTTAAACTGAAAGCCAATACAAGCATACCGTCATGCTTTCAGAAAATTATTCAAGATCCGGGGTGTAAATAAGAACGATCGGTTAACACGGAAGTGCTGACGGCGTCGTACGCTCCTTGAGCCTGTATATACGACGTTTTCAACAACTATGTTTGTAAAATCAGTACAGTCTTTTCATCACAGAGTACATGGCTGCTACAAGTTGTTAAAGGAAAAACAAGAGACATTTCTTACAGACTATCATCACAATGTTGGTCTGGTTGAGGTACTGAATAGCGTTTAAAGTCTTCGGAATAACATTAGACATAACGATATTTTTTGAGGTCACTGCATCGTAACATATATGATAGTTCTTTCGGTTTTCGCAGAACTACCTAAGCCACTAAAAGTCAAATTTTTAAATACTTTTTCTCGATGATCGTGTAACCCTCAACTTAAGTCTTGAAGGTGATCTTGGAAGCTTCTAGTATGGTGCTGATCGTTTTGTTTGGGACAGAAAACGGCGGACCTTTGAAATCATCTATTGTATTTTAACTGATTTATACTTGGAAAGGAAAGATGTTTCAAATGACGGCTGAGAAATGTCATCTTTGTTACCAATCGCAGAAAAATTATCACTATCTATGCTACTTTATAATACGTGCAGATCCAACTAATTCGTATTGCCAGCGCGAATCATTACGGCCTTTGGGTTAATAAAGCAAGGTGTCTTGACTTTTTCCTGATTGTCTCTCATGCAAATGTGTGAAACCAGTTCTGAGCACCTTGATGTTGGAAACTGTTCTTACCAAACAGAGGACGATTTGTCTCCCGAGTGCCCTTATCTGAACACATTTTCTCTCTGAAAAGAAATAGACTACATAATGTTCTTCTGCTCATTACGCTCCTGCCGTACAATCAATATATTTCACATCAGAAATCACAACACTTCACTTCTGCGTGTGTAGTTGACTCGTTGCGTAACCAGGACTTGCAAATCTTCCACCACTCGCTGCTTTAAATTTAAACCAGTTTATGTTGAATGTGGAGTATATTCGAAAACATAGGTATTTACAGTAATCTAATCTTAACCTATTGCATTTATCACACGAAGTCGCCTGTGTAAATCACTGCATTTACCAGAGACCATGGATTTCATCTCTGTAACTGCATTAAGGACAGTCAAGTGGGGAAAAATCGTATTTGTATGAAACTGTGTTAGTGAGTGAGAGATTTTTGGTCAGCGCTTAACAACGAGGTCTTAAGCACTGGTGAGGGGTGACATCAGGTGAGTATGGAGCAGCACCGGATGAAAGGGCGGGGGAAACGGGAGATCCTCGAGAAAACCCGCCGACCAGCGGCATCATCTGGCACGATACCCACATGCGAAAATCCGGAGACCGACCCCGCCGGGAATCGAACCCGGATCGCCTTGGTGGGAGGCGTATGGTCTGACCATTCGGCCACCGCGGCTCCAAATTGTGTTAGTTTTGTATATGTTACTCTGGATTGCATTATCCTCTTACAAAATAATTAGTTCAGCCAGTTTTCCCGCAATCACATTTCAAAATTAAAATTTGCATGTTTTACTTCTTAACCACCGCGGAAACAAATGGATATAATGAATGAAATAATTCCTGTTACAACTACATGTCATGGAATACGGTTTGAAGCATATAAAAATGCAGTACACTATATTTTTGTAATTAAAAATTACTGTAATGTTGAATTTTTTTTTTAGCCAAATAAAAAAAAATATGTTGTAGGATAATGGGTTTTTATATCCTTCAAACCGTAGCCCGTCACATTTAGTTTCAATGAGAAATATTTAATTATGTTTATTGGTATTAGCAGTGATTACGAAGCAAAAGCATGTAAGTTTTGACTTTGAAATACCATAATGGGAGAACTGGCTAAGCTATTTTTTTTTTTTTGAAAGAAGAAAAATTATTCCCATGTAACGTTTACAAAACTGACGCTATTTCATACAAAATATAAAATTACGATTTTACCCCACTTGAATGGCTTTAAATTAAAAGTGTTGCTTACAAGATTTACTACTATAGCTACTTATACATGTTAACCCCATGTGACAAATCTGTGCGCAGAATAAAAGACTGCAGTATTTCTGAGTAACAAACCCAAAAACTCTGTTAATTGCGGAGTAATCTAAAAAAACTGTCACTTATGATAAAAATAAAATTGTTATAATTTCGTTGCTGCACCTAAAACAATCTGTGTTACACGTATAATAATGTTGATATAAACGCGTTCATAAGAAAAATACTCTGTGATATCCATCTTATCTCACGAGATTATGATGCAACTAAAGAATTATGTCGTTTGGTGAATGCCATTTAAGTATTGATGGCGACAGGTGATAAATTATTTCAAATAAATTATTTTAATCTTATATTTTTTATTATTTAAGCTACTTGGTTAACATACCAACATTCATAAGTTTTAAAAATTACTACGAATTTTAAGGATTAGTTGAGAAACAATCAAACAAATTACATACGTTACGTAGACAGGGAAACCTGTCTTGGCTGCACAAAAAAAAAAAAAAAAAAAAAATTAGGAACAAGCGAATGAATGTAGAGAAAACGCAAGACTAAGATTTCCTTAAGCAGGAAATAATTTTCCTTTTATTTTGTGATTAATTTCATAGTTGCTATAAATATTAAAATTCATCCCACGTTATAAAAAAAAAAAAAAAGGACAATGCATCTATGCTGCGTGTAATGAGGTATCTGTGCAGCTTGTAATGAGAAGAAATCTTAGTCCTATAACTTTAACTTATTACATAATGGATTTTTAACGTTAACACCGGTAACCTAGCCAGCTAGTTTAAAGCATAGCTCTGCTATATCTTGAATTCAAATTCTAAACTCACCAACTGTAAGGTGGTGACATAGCAGGGCCCGGTCACGGAAACTGCCGCTCAGTAAGACAACTTTTCCTTCTCATATCTTGTTATTTATGAGTTAATTCGAACATAAAAAATTAAAATTTGGTCTAACGTTACGAAAAAGGATAGGCATTGGGTTTGACCTGTAACAAATTGCACATATAGTCTCGAGATAATACAGATCGCTCGAGAGAATAGAAATACGAACTTGAGAATTGTCGGCGTCATTGCTCTGGTACAGCAATTACTATATATTTTCTCCGCCCTATTGTTGCTCCTGACATAAAACTGTTCTTGTTGCTGATAATCGCTGCTCTAATTAGTTCGTGTGGGAGGAAACAGTTGTACTGTGTTTGACTGAGCAAGGCTATTCTGTTGTGGTTCCAGCGCAAATGTTACCTTGAACGTTTCAGATGTTATCTTAATTTCGTATCCATACGATGCTTCTAAGTGCGGTAACAATTTGATTCTAGAAAGAAATAAAAAAATTATGTTCAGTTGAAAAAAGCTCCTACTGATTTAACGTCCATTTGATGTTATATTGTTGCTAAGGGGGAGGGAAAATGATTTAACTCCACTCACCCTTCTTTCAAATCTTGTTCATATTGGACCTATTGTACGGTTATCTTACCATTCCGGATTTATTTCTTGTTTTCACAAATCTGTTCATGTGATACCAGGGTGATTTACATATGTATAAATAAATGTGAGAATCTAGGCTTACATATCAAAGACCACTTTCAAACTGCAGTTAACATATTTTTATAATATGCAATAGTGTTTCTCGCTGCTACATTGCAGTTGTCATAGCAACTATGTATTTCAGAATACGCCATTACTTAAAAGTCATTTTATTGTTTTGTGACATGTAACAAAATTCCATTAAAATAAAATATTTAAATGTTAAGTTTTCGGGAGTCTGGAATATTTACCAGACAATCGTACCCGCGTATATGATAATATATAAACATGAAGGTAGAACATATTTCCAGGTAAGTAAAGACTTTTGATTTATTTTCTGAAATGGCATTCGCAAACTGTCAAAATTATGCACTCTTTCATGAAAAAAAAAACATCTACTGTAGTGTTTGTGTGTGTGTACTACCGTCTGTGAGTGTACTGTAAACTTACTAAACATAAATACTTATACACTGTTATTGGTGCTATTAGATTCCAGTGTATTTTATACTAGGTGGTAGAGATTGAGGTGATGATGGAAATTGGTGTAAGTTGTAGGTTGGTAGGTGGTGTAGCTGTAGTTACCTTTCTTACCATTTCAGTTTACCTCTCTCCTCTTTTAGCAGCCTAAGTACAACTTCACCTAGCAAAACATTTATCTCTGCTCCCGTTTGGAACATCACTGCACACACAAAACAAGCAGAACATATGGAATAAGTAGATGGTAGTAAAACTGATTTATTAAAGAAAATTCTTTATTATATAACTGATTAAATAATAACTAAATGAAAGAGAATTAAATTAGACTGGTGAAGTAGTTACTACCACAGCCTTACAACATTAAAATTTAAAAAATTATGTGATTTTATAGCTGTTGAAAGTTAGAGTTTATAGTAGAAAATTGATTGAGATTATTATATAAAAATATATTAAATAAAAAAAATCTAGTTTAAGATGGTTTTAATTAAAATGATAGAATTTAGACTGTTTCTCAAACTGTTACTGCAGTGTTCAATAGTTAATTCAGTAAAGCAAGTAATTAAAATATTCACAAAACTAAAAGTTCAAAATAAATGTATCAATTATGTATTAATGCTCAGGCATAGCTTAAAGTTAAAATCTCAGTGAGGTGAGCATGGGATCCTTGATACTTTCGGACCTCTGGTCTTAAGAGGCTTGCACAGACCATATGAACATTCAGAAGTTTCCAGTTCCTCACAATGTGAAGCAACTGAGAGCCTTCCTTGGAGTGATAGGCTTCTATCGCAACTACTTCGACAAAATAGCAAGAATATCTGTATCTCCGCATGCCCTACTAAAGAAAGATAGAAGATTGGAGTGAACAGACACCGAGCAAGAAGCATTCGAACATATGAAAGCTATTTTTCTGACAGAACACATGATCTACCATCCCATGCAAGGCAAGGAATTTTTCTTGTACACTGACGCATCAGAATACGCCTTGGGTTGCAAATTTGCCCGAGAGGATACTGAAGATAATGAGAAGACTGTAGCGATGGCCAGCAGGACTTTAAATTCCGCAGAGAGAAATTACACAGTGACTGAGAAAGAGGCACTAGCTATAGTGTGGGCTCTAACTAAATTCAGAGATTTGCTACTAGGAGAAATGATAAAATTACTAACAGATCATCAGGCTTTAACATGTTTAAAATTTGGTAAAACTTTTGGTAGTCGTTTGACAAGATGGTGCTTGCTATTGCAAGAGTACGATATTGAGATTCACTACATAAAAGGTTCAGACAACATGACAGCTGATTATCTCAGCCGTATTCCAGGGAATGAAGCAGAAGGTATCCCTACTAAGAAGGATCCTAAGAAAATTTTCTTTGGCAAAACATACCTTGGTTAGTGGCAGCAAGGAAAACAGATTGAAGAGTATCTTGAAAGATTTAAAGGCTAAGCAAGAAACCGGCAACAACATCTGCAAGATTGCGGAAAAATTAGCCTCATTACCAGCTGAGCATCAAATACACCAGTCATACTGCATGTCTGTAAATAAAATTCTATTCTACTATAGCAGTAATTCAAGTGACTTCGAGGATGTTTGGAAGCCAGTAATTCCAGCCAGTATTGCTGCAGAAGTAACATCTGAACTACATGAAGTCCTGGGTCATGTGGGCACGAACAAGCTGTATCAAACAATGAAGAGAGAGAGATATATTGGAAAGGGATGCAAAATACAGCGAAGATTATTGTAACTACATGTGATATATGCCAGAAGAGCAAGCATGTTCAGGAAAATTTGGGAGGAGTGTTTCAACCAATACTACCTGAAGGACCACTACAGCTAGTTTCAGTGGACTTGTTTGGTCCATTACCCAAGTCCAAGGCTGGAGTACAATATGTGTTTGTAATGGCTGATCTATTCTCAAAATATACCAAGATATATCCTATAGGGAATGCTATTGCAAAAGTGCTGCTAAACAAAGTAAAATTATTTATTGAGGAAGTAGGAAAACCCACTTGCATACTATCAGACAAAGGGGGTCAATTTACAGGTAAAATTTGGCAGGAAGGACTCAAGAAGATGGACATATTGCCTACGACAGCTTTAGTTCGACACCCACAGTCCAACCCAGTGGAGAGAAAAATAAAGGTATTAGGAACAGTGCTGCGCACCTATTGCCACCATGCTCAAAAGTCCTGGAGAGACAGGATACCACTGGCTGAGTTCATCATGAACCACACTGTTCGTGTTTCGGCAGGTTTTACCCCTAATGAGATCTTAACAGGTGAGAGAACAGAGGCGGTTAAGACTAAACTACTACCCCGATTGTCTAGAACATTAGCGTGTGGAGAAAGTGGAAAGTCAATAGACCAAGAAGAGCTAACCAAACTTGTAAAAGAAAGATTATTTAGTGCTGCAGAGAGCAGAAGGAAGCAGCAGAAGCTATCCCGAACACATAAGTTTGAAGTATGAGATTTGGTTTTAAGGCGAACAAGTCCTATCAGCTCATACTGGGAGCACATCACTAAAAAATTGTGTTTATTGTTTCAAGGCACTTACAAAATAAGAGGAATTGTAAAGGAAAACTGTTACGAGTTGGAAGATCTAAAAGGAAACTCAATAGGGAAGTATAACATTACCCAGTAGAAGCCCTATAAGCCCAGAGAAGGATAGAGTAAGCTGAAAGTTAGTTTAAGGAAAAGGAGATACTATATTAGAACAGAGAGGACAGCAGAACCTATGTTGTTACAGTGAGTAAACTGGTTAATTACTGCTGGAAATGTTGAGTGTAATATGTTAAATTTTATGTTACGATGTTTATTGTATGTGTGATGTATTTTGTCTGAGTCAGATGTCAGATATTGCCGGGTAAAGGGAAGCGTGAGTACCTACCCAATATCGTTGTCGTAACTTCGTCGATATGCACTCTTTGTCTAGCAACATGAATCTCGCTTACTATTACTGTGACATATGTCCTTCATACCTCCACTCCTACAACTAGAAACAGCCTACCTAAAATATTAACTCTGCATATTGGTTACCAATGCTTATGTTTAGCTTCTACCCAGTTTACCCTACTAGTATGCCTGGAATATTGAAATAAGTTACACGATGTGAACATGAATAATTTCTCCTATGCATGATTCAAATGGTTTCGCCTAAGTTATTGTTACAAAACTGCTAAAGTGTCCTACACTGTGTTAAAGAAGAGGAATACACTCTGCACACAAAAGCACTATGGTATTTGTGATATGAACCTACCTTGATAGTGTGACTCACCTTAAATTGTATTAAGTTATTCCATAAAATGCAAAACTATGATTATTTAAAGGATTCGCTCTATTCGAATTGATAATTGGTGTTGATGGCGACACTCTCTTCTTGGCTTTGATTTTATTATTATTATTATTATTTATTCCACTCACATTTTTTTGATTTACTTATTTTTAGTGTATTTATTGTGTATCACTTATGTTTTAATTTGTATATAGGTATTTTCTTCATGTGAAATGTTTGATGTTATGTGTTATCGTCATGTTGTTGTGTCGTCACTGATGTATCTGCTTCGTCGAAGGTAGGATCAACGTCGAGTCTTCTGAATCTTCTCAGTTGATTAAGGAAATGGGGCGACCAAAAACGCTCTCCCATGTTTCCATTAGTGGTAGTTTAGGAAGGGCGACGATGGACGATATTGTTTCGATACGCAAAGTGACCAAAGCATTATATTTGTTTGTTGATGTTATTTATGTTGTTATTAATAGAGAATTATTAAGTGTTACCACATCCATTTATGTTTTATATTTTTTTGTTGTTATTGTTATAACGATATTCATTAAATACTTAGTATTCATTAATTTTAATCAAGCCATATTTGCGTTGGTAAAGTGATATTTGAAGCAAGTACATGACCCCGAAACTTTTATCGTGTTAATTCACAAATAAAGACTTAGCATTGTTGATAAACATTGATATAATGGCAAGTGAAACGGAACTAGTAGTTCTGGTATATAAACAGTTAAGTGGTTGGATATATACAACATTATTATAACGGTTTAACTGAGATTAATTTATACGCCAAGTCTCAGAAACTTTTGTCCTGGCATACTAATAAATACGAACGATTGAAAGCTGCAGTCACGTATTTAAAAATCACTTATACTTAACGTTATTCTGTAGTGCACGAGTGATAGATCATTCCAGTGAACGTAGTACGTTGTTAGCCGACGTTCGTCGAATGCATATTTGTTTAGTTTCCAGTGGAGAAACTACATCACGATACTCGAGCAACAGCTGCAGTAACGGCGTGTCCTGAACTCCTGACGGCAGTCACAAAATTCCTAACATACAGTAATGAAGAGAAGACGTTCGTGATTGAAGAATGGTTGAACGCTTCAGTGCAGCCAACTTGATGGTTTGATATCGACACTTCGTCGGAAATATTTCTTTGTATTTTTATTTTATTTTTATTTTTTTATTTTCAAGAGTTTGAACGTTGAACATTATTCAAGTTGTTAAATGTTTAATTAAATTTATATAATAGGGTTATATGTATTTTCTTTTCAGGTTAATTTGATTTTTTTTTGTAAAGCAAGATAATGATACTGCAAGAATGGTATGGTAAAGACATTTCTTTGAGATTGAAAGAACTGCTGGAGAGACTAAAAATGATTGATTTGTCCACGTGTGTTTGTTATTGCTAAATTTGTAATGATGCTGACAATTCGTATGTACAAAAGTAATAGGCAATTTTCAGCAGGAAGGGCAATTCTACAGCATTTTACTATAGAGTTATAGCTTATTAATTTTATTTGTTTACGTTTTTAAACTTAACCTAAATATTTTGTTTGTATATATATTTCTATTTGTTGTAGTATTTAACCTAATGTTTACATTTTCTTTTTGGGTAGAATTATAGTTAAATTGCCTCTTCCTAGTTAGCTATTTATTTATTTATATAATTTTATCACGTCAGGACTCACATCCAATATGTTTTATTTTTATTTTGTTTTTGTTGTGTTTTGAATGTAGTTTTTTTTTCTTTTTTTTTTTATTTTTTTTTTTTCAGTTTGATCTCGATTTCTTTCGTTTTAGCCTCAAACCCAAAACCCAGATGCTTTGGAGGTTTTCAAGTTGGGCTTGAGAAATAGCCGGGGGGTTTGAAAGTTTTTCTTTGCTTCGAATGGAATTCTTGGCCCAGCGACTGATGCGCCTTTTACATCTAAATTCACTAGCATCATCGTAATTTTGGTTAGCTTTTGCGGGCCAAGATAACAGTGTCACGGCTAGGGGCCGGAATAACATTTTAGGAAGAGTTATCCGACCAGAACTTTACAACTCTTGGAGTGTTCAGCTTCAGTGTGTGTCGTCAAGCGGTTTGTTTCATGTTGTATTTTTCGCCGTAATAAGAAATAACTGAACTGAATTTAAATAGTATTTTATAAGAGGCTTTTTATTCATTGCATTTGTTATCAACTAGCAAATATGTATAAAAATATCTGAGATAATATTTTTGCGACCTTATTGACCTACATTGAAAAAGCATGTCGGGTTAAGTTAACCAATGCGTGTTCATATAAATAATTTCACAGGAAACGTTATTTCAGTGAAGTGTAAAATAATTGCCATACAATTTTGGGTGTGTGCGGAAATGCAATATTGGTTCGGCGGATAAAAAGTACGTATTAAGTAATACATATCTTGACCAGAAACGGTTTTCAGAATGTTAGGAAGTACGAAGCTCTGTTACATCTGGTAAAATATGTTTAGTCATTTTGAAACAGTTTCATGTTTCATGTCAATTATCTCATGCTACATTTTTATGTGTTTAACTTCGCAGAGAATGTATTCATAGCACCAGTACGAACAGCATACGCGTAGCATATCGAGTACGAGTTTCTTTCTTTTTGTGAACTTAAAATTGTGTCCTTATGGATGTTTGAATGTTATTACTTTACGATCAAGACTGTAACAAAATATTGTGTTAATTGCCTTGTAAAAAAATTAAGAACAGTCTAACAAAAGACGCTAAACGAAATGGTCCTATATTTCCTTCCAGGAATAAAATTAGTCACGAACAGTATTACCATTAGACTAAAGTACTGCAACAAGTGTGTAATTTCATTCGTTGTACATATAATTATTTTGAAGTTGAGTTATTTTGTAAAATGGTACATAAGTTAGCAGCAATAACTCTTTAATGTTATTTTTAGCGGGAATTGTATTGAAAGACGTTCCTATTTGCACTGTACCTTCAATAACCAGCAACGTTAAAGCAGACCTTCTCTTATTTCCGCAGTTGTAGTGCATATAGTATTTAGCCTTATAAATATTGAAAACAATTATCATGTATTGCTGTGAATATTGCTTTTGTAAGTACTATTTATACTGGGTAAATATTATTTTATTATTCAATGCAGGGATTCAGAGTTGGGAAAGCACGTAGAATTGCAATTCTAACTTTTAGTCGACATTCATCAATATCAAATGTACGAAAAGATGTAGCACTAGAGTTTGTGGTATTACAATTTTTTCTCGGTGAACTGTTTATGAAATACTACAATTAATGCTGAAACTAATGAATTATGTTTTATAAATCTTTCCGATAGAAAAACATCCTTTGCACACCTTATAGAAATGGTATAATATATATTTATTTCAAAATACTCCTTTACTTTACTCGTGAAGTAATGCAAGGGTAAAAAATTTGACACCTGCTTAACTTACACGTCTCTTTGATTCCAGAAAATGGTGAACTAAACTCCTCATCTGGGTATTCACGCATGCCAATCAAGATATTGCAACACTTACAACGTCTTAGTTGGCTGTACTTGTTCACAGTCAACTTTCAGTAGTGAACTTATAGGCAAATGTCATAAAAGTAACAATTCTTTGTCTACCAGGAATGCATTTCTTCCATTGATTAAAGAAGTTGACTGCTTTAGGTTCCGACATCCTTCGAAATGTATAAAGTGTGCAGTATTCGTGTGGTAATACAACTTGTAATATGTTAATCAGTGAAAACACAAGGTAGTCTAGGTTAAGACTGTAAGCACTGCAGTGCACATACTGCGTAAGGAAATTTTTCATTAATGACATCTTGCACTTCAGTAAGATAAACACTCATTGAAGATACTTCATCATAGCCCCGTACACACACGTGACATACTTAGTTTTTGGCTTTCAAGTTCGTTTGCTATCACTGTTGCCAAGTTGCGATCTGTAAATAATAATTCTGGAACAAAATCTAAGAAATTATGTCTAAGAATCTAGCGGTTATACTCAAAAGATACTGTAAAACAGTTTAGTCATTAGGAGGGATATTACTCGTTCACCAATATAACGCACGTATCATACGTCGATATAGAAAAACAAAACTGTGAACTATTCACTTTAGTGTTCATTTTTTCTTTAATTTCACAGACACGTATTACTTCATTATGAGTAATGGGATTTGTGTACAGTGATTTAAATGTACGAATTTTACGTCACTTCCGAGGATCATATCTTATCATTTTGCACGCATTTTCGGTAATGCACTGAATTTGCCATCATTCCAGTCCAGTTTAGTATCCTCCAAGACAATTATAAGTCGTGAAGTAGTTGTGCCCCGAAAAAGTGTTTTACCTGTCTCACACGCAGAAATTTTTCTGCGATACGGACTAGTAGTCTTTGTATTTTCTTTGTATCCTCATTTATACAATGAAGTTCATGTGGATGTAAACAATTTTATGTGTAAACGTAAAGGTGTTTATTAAAGTTATCAGTGACCAACATTTTCGTGTTGTTGTTATCATTGTTTCATGTTCCCTAAAGTTTCACAAGTATTTTTTCAATTTGTTTAATGGCCTACACACAAGGGCTCAAACACAATTATGACTACATTTTCTATATTGATTTTTAACAAACACTATTGTTCTTTAACAGATGGTACTCAATATTCACAAATTTCCCCATTCAGTTTTGCTGAATAGATGCTAACCAAGCATAACTTTTTAGTCAGTGATGCTAAAAAATTAATTTACTTTTAGCGTCTGTGACATTAAAAAAATAGATTTTATAAATGGTTCAGTAATAAGCTATTCAAGGTCGATAGGTCCATTATTTATTCAACACTAGCTACAAATTTACAAAAAGTTGTATAAAGTAAGGAAGGTGTAAATTTAATTTAAACTAGACGTATTCCTCATTACCACTGGGCTTGTATCGTACGTCCTTCATTGATGCAGGTGCAGTGATATCAATTCCTGTAGTTGATGGTGTTACGGCTAGTTCATAGACGTGGCCCAGATTTGCCGTTATCTTGCAGTAACGAAGTTCAGTATGTTAGTAATGACCTCGTTTCAATATAAAAGTTAGCACACAAATAACGTCAGATAGCAAGCAGACTATTTTGTACAATAAAGACACAATGTTCTCGACACAAAGGTAGTACAGATCTAAGAGACTCGATTTCGTTAGAGTTTTCGATGGTCTCATATACATTCTTCTGTATGCATAAAATAAAGACGAAGTCCATGATAGTATTAAAATCCATCGGAGTGCAATGGGTATATAAAATAAGCATATATGTTGCTAGAAGGGACGTGAATTTCAAATTATTTCGTGATTTCTGCCAGGAAAATCATTATCCTCTTGTTTGGTTCAATTTTTTGGAAATCGGAGGGGTGATGTTTACTTCGGAATTGCCTCACTAACAACATCCTTGTCATGCATGCGTTCATACTTACATAAATGCATCTATACATAGGCCTACATACATACTTTTCTATAAAACCATGCAGGCAGCATACATGGATAAAAACCACTTTAGCTCTCGAATGCGTTAGGGAGAGGCATGCACATAAAACGTCCTGCTCAAGAGCTTCATATTCAGTCCAATAAAGTATGTCTTCGTGAATTGGCTGGAATGAGATTATTGCTGTGTAGTTTAGTACCCCGGAATTTTGTATTCACTCTAGTAACTTTACTACCAACTTTATCTGTTCAATAAAATGTACAGTCTCATTAGATGAACTTACACTTTATTATACAATCCCACAGACAAATTTGTCTAAATTAAATCGGCTCGGTAACCAGTACAATATTTGTGACATTCGAGCTCTCATGTAATGACCTTAATTTTGAGTGTAAGATTGGCTCGCGAAGGCCATAAAATTTAATAGCGCAGTTTCGTCTTAGCTGATCCCATTACGCTCGTGGCCAATATGACTCCAGTAACGTCCACGCTATAACTTCAGCAGATCATATCTAGCACCTTACAAGTCGCCGACCATTGGCGCCTCGGCCGTCAGCTATGCTTGAGTGCAGACCTACCCAGTTCGTGACTCTTCACACCCCCTCTCCCCGCGGGCTTAAGTGACCAGCGAATACGGTGTGTGGGTGACGAGTGTGATGGAGAACGCGGGAGCCACGGCAGAGATGGTGGGGTAGGGGGGAGCCAGAGAACAGATCCCCTGGACCAGGGCCAGCTGAGGCCCAGTGAGGTTTCTTCTCTTTCTTCAGCTAGCATTGAAATCTCCCCACGATGTACACCTGCGGATTATACAATTTCACTGTAGGACGATTACCTTGAAGTTATAGTGAGCTGAAACACTATATTCAAGGCACCGGGGTGTTTTTTCTTCTAAACCAAGCAGTGCTTTAACAGTTGAAATTGTAGAAATAAATAAATAGAGAATGGAAGAAAGGTAAATCGCAATTATATTTGTCGTCAATAAGAAACTCGAAACACTGTTTCAATTTATTTACTGAAATCATTATAAACGCCTACAGTTTCTGCAAGCCATTACTTTTGTCACATTGACCTCAGAGAACCGCACGACTGAGTTTTGCATATCGTGTGCACGGAAAACTTATCGCCGCTTGATTGGTTTTGGCTTGTATGTTTATGCACACAATAAATGTTTGCAGAAACGTATAAAACGTCTGAAAAGAAAATACATGCTGTTCCGAGAGTACAAATTAATGGTACCTACATTGAGAATAGACGTGTAATTTTTATGGAACTTGATGTATTCAATTTTCTAAAATTCTCATCAATGCACTGTAATATTTACCTGTACGCCTAAGAAATGATAAATTGCAAATAAGTTAACTTAGTCTCTGAAGATAGTAGACAGTGGAAAAAGACGCATACATGAGACTAGGCTGTGCCGTGCAGCACAAACGATAAAAATAAACGTCTCCGGTAATAATTTTGTCTTATTACAGTTTTGAATTAAAAAGTAATAAAAACTTCGACATCAAGTTTTACTGTTTACTCCTCAAACTTCGAGAATTTTGTGTTAATTATATATTTTATTTTAAATGTTTGCTAATAAAAATTATCTCTAAGAGTAGCTTGTCGATATGCTTTCCCCTGCTAGAAAATGTTAAGGGTAGTGTAGAGTACCGAATTTTACGTTGCAGTGTGTACACAAATAATTGTAATACGGTTGCATTACTTTCTCGCAAATAGGATCGTAAACAGTAGGCTCCCGAGTCGGAGCATAGGTTGTTACGCCACGGGGTTATTTGAAACATTGCCAAGGTTTTTCAACTCGCTTCTTGAGTGTAATACCGTAGCAATCAAAATCACCGACAACATTCACTTTTGAATGCAAAAAAGAAGAAAGCAAGGAATGATATGGTCGAAATGTCATGGCCTTCCCACCAAATGCTTCATATCGATACTCAATGTTTGCGGCCTTAAATTAAAGAGCACCTTCGGTCTACTACCATGATTGTGTGTACCAGTAAATGAGTAACGTAGATTCATTGTAAGTCAATAGCCACTGGTATTTCGAAATCGTATTGTTAGTGCCCTCAGATAAACGTTTTGTAGGGACTCGTCCGCGTAAGATGAACAGAGGAATTGGGACTACGTTTAGAACGCGAAATATTTCTATAAAATGCTGATTTTGTGCAGATATACAACAACAAAAAATTTGACTAGTTTTCAATAGCCATCTCTTTACTAGCGTCTTGTATTATATTTTATGCTTCCAGATACTGTAGCCATAAATTTTCTCAGTGAATGCGACAATTCAGAGGACATTCTTCTTTCGCTCCCAAGCACTCTACCTCATTACTGGGAGTCGTATGTATTACACCATACCTTTAAGTTGTTTTACGAAGATATATCCAAAGTTACGATTAACGAATTTTCTTCATGCTACCATTCCATGTGATTATCGTGTTACGAAACAGTAATCCATATATATTACACCAATCCATAAAGCATTCTGAGCTAGACACATTATCTGCGGAATTTCTGTTTGATGTACGGTCCTTTGAGTACTGCAAAGCTAGTGATATACAGCTCTTGTATAAAAATGACTGCAGTCTAGTAGTTGGTCACGTTAAGTGGCCACCGCAGACAAGGTCACTGTGATATAACCCTCGGACGTCGAGGTTCTAGGTTTGAATTATTGCCGTGATGTAGATGCGCGTTGCGCTTTTATGCTAAGTTCCGTTAGTTATAGTTCAATGCAACTCTCCGTTTAAATTTCTAGTGCAAAATTGTGTGTGAGAGGGTGGGGGGAGGGTTGGTAAAGGTAAGGTAGTGGGCTTTACGTCTCGTCGACAATGAGATCATTGGAGACGGTGATACACAACTTGGTACAATGACAGGAGCAGAGAGAGGAGTCGACCATGGCTTTTGTTAAGGAACCATCCCAGCATTTGACTGGAGCGATTTCGGGAACACCATGGAAAATACAAATCAGGATGGCCGGAGACGAGGATCGAACCCGGGGTCCTCCAGAATACGAGTCCGACATGTTACCGTTGCGCCACATGGCTCGGTCGGAGAGTTGGTTAAACACAACGTAGGTTGATAAATTTGAGAAATTGGCTTGTACAAATAAGTACTCGACTAAAGATCGTGCGTAGCGGGAAATATACTTTAATAAAACTGCAAAAATGGTGTAACATATAGACGGCAGAGTCTTTGAGTTTAGTGATGTTTTGTAGATGCTGTTCCGCTACCACGTGTAAAAAAATGTCATGCTACGTGATTTTGCACTTCGTACTTGGCGTATAAATAATATTTCCAACTGACAAATTTGTCGGTAGAAGTAACTGACATGTGGTTGTTAACCGTCATAGTTTAACGTTACAATTTCAAACGGTTTTAAGAAATCATTGTCATCGACATAAGTTTTGTAATTAGACGTGGTGGCCTAAACATAGTTGTAATTCTAGAGACTGTTTCAGTAGAAAATGTACCTGGAATTTCAATATTACGTAACTTCAGTTTGTTTTATGTGATCATTATAAGGGAAAGCTCGAAGGTATTCTTTTATATATATATTTATAACACACGCACAGTTTTTTTAGAACGAATGTTGGTAACATATTACCAGTTTACATTTTAACCTAGGCATTGTTTTGCAATGCAATTTTTCCAATATTAAACAGTCTTCTTATAGTTCCGGGAAATAAAAAAAAATTACATTTCAGTAACTGCGCAAGTTCTGCTGCTTGATCATGCTAGTTGAATCAAACCCAAACACGCACACTTAGTGCGCCAAGGAAGCCGTGACGGTGTAATGGTCAGACTTGCCCCCTATCGCAGTCTACATTACCGGCAAGGATCAATTTGCATGCAGGAAACATAGCGGTGTTGCCATTTGTCAGTGCGTTTCCTCGGGGTACTCCCGTTTCCCCTGCACGTCGTGTGTAAATGATCCTGTGGAAGCGGACGTACCGTGTAAACAATGTTGCAAAACTATGTGTTTATATTTTGGTAGGAAAATTCTCACATCCAGAGAAATAAAAAAATATTACGTGAACGTAGGTCTGTATACGCATTGCCTTTACACTACAGTTCACACTATATGGCGTAGAGTGCATAGCGCACGTGCTGAATAGTAATGTTAGTTTTAAATGCTAGTTCAGACAGCGCGTACCATTTAATTAAATATAACTCATCTTGCATGTAATAATCAATAGCTGCAATGACCTTCCACAGTATCACGATCGAGTCCGCACGCTATGCACTATCTCACTGCCACGTACAGGGAACTATGGTGCAGATACGGAGACATTTCGGACCTGAGCTGATGCAACATTTTGGTCCATCTAGATGTGGGGATTGTACTCCCAATATATTGACGTACGATTTTGCAGAATCCGTATACGTTCGAGAGACTAGGAGATATCTAATAACGTACTTTTAAGGGCGCCAAATTAATATGAAAAAAGGGAAAACAAAAATCTCGACTTCTCAGCCATACTTGTACGTGGAAAAGCATGCACATAATACTATGAAAAAATGAAAAGCGTAGCGTCTTCAGGTTGGTAATTTAAAACCATTTATGGTTAAAGTAGAGTCATAAATCCTATACAGTTCTGCAACCCATTAATACAGTAAGTGCTTAGCTCAATAAAAATTGCTCCAGGAACTGCCAGAATAATCACAAATGATTGATTCAAGTTTTATACAAAAGAGGAACGTGTATGAATTATTATAGTCAAAAATGAACCCATGCGACGAAGTTATTTTATCTATAAATTAATTAATAAACGACGAAAACTTGAATTTCTGACTTAAGAGTCAGTCGATTTCTATTCTAGATGTGTTATAAAGATATTACATGAAAAAATCTTTCATCAGAAATATTTTTCAAGCTATTTTTCTATAATTGATAACTATAGAAAAATTGCGTAAGATGTTACAAAATGGTTGCTACATATTTTATAATACTTATTTCTTATCACGTTGATAATGTAACCGTGTGTAATATTTAATTTTACAGAACGCAACGAAAATAAGAACGAATGTGTCTTTGATAAAGCACAAGGATAACGTGATATGTATAATACTCGTATCGCCACAGTCAACGTAAAATTAACCTTGATTTAATGGGGTTAATGCGGGTTACATACATGCGCCTGAATCACTGACACGGCCTCTTAAGGGGGTATAGTGGTCACAATCTTGGATAATTGAGTTTTGCTTTAATATAATATTTTTTGATTGCACAATATATTGTACTAAAATAAAGAACATGAACAATTATTACATGGTGATAGGTTGCGTAAGAATTACCTCTGTTTCAAGGATTCATAAGAAAAAATAAGGGGCAATTAATCTCCCCCTCTTCTATTGTTGCGCCACTGTTGTGAAATAATTAAGTAAATAATTTAAGATTAACATAATGCCTACAATTGAGTACGTCTGAACAAACCTAACCGCGACTTGATGAATCTGATTTTCCAATGCAAAGTATTTAAAAAAAAGAAGAGAGAATTCTTACTGCATAATGACGTAAATTTGAAAAAAGAAATTTGTACATTTAGTACAAGTATCCGTTCCAAATTGCTGAAATTTAAAACAAAAAATACACTTTGGATAGAATTGTACCGAAAAGATGCATGACACAAGGCATTTCATCTTCAAAATAATGAGAGATGTAAATTTTGTATCTTTCAAAATGTAGAATATTCGTTTTAAAAGTCTTGCAAGTAACAAGAAAAAGCATCAACATTTTAAACATGAAATTCGCGTACCTTTCAATAATTTCTACTATCAGTACGTAACACTGTAATTGAGGATAATCTATAAAATCAAATAAAATATCTATACATTTAGAAGAAAAAGTTTTATAAACATATGTTTTTTTCCTAGTATTTTGAAACATAATATTTTGGACACGTTAATATTCAACACTGCACGATTAAAGTATTCAACTAGTTCGAGTGCATATGTTAAACTATATCACTAAGAATCGGTGTAAATTTTTTCACTTGTACTCAATATGATGTAAAAAGAAATTTCGTAAAAACATCGCCAATGAATTCAGATTTTAGTGCAATGTAATACATAAAATAAAAAAAAAAAAAAAGCATTCTATAAGGGGAAAAAGTTAATCGTTCAATCTACATATTATGTATGAAAAGTTTTGGGGAAACATTGCTTACGTTTTAATTTTCAAAAGTAATAACATTTACAACATGCAGATTGTAAGCAGTTTTTGTTAATATGGGTTTCCGTAAACAACTAAAACCTTAACGGAACTTTTTTTCTGTTTTAAAAGAAAAAACTGTATTTACAGTATTAAGCTACTGTAGGCGAAAGTAAGCATGCAAAGAACAATTTTCAACTGTACGAGCCTGTATAGAACCTTAATAAATTATTATAAATACTAGCCATTTTGTGCGTTTAATTGGCCTGAAGTGAATTTTGTGATGTAGATTATTGGATTTCGTACTGTAGAGCGAAATGTATTGCATACATTAAACGCAAAATCACATAAAATAACATATTTGTTGAGTAACATAAGACGTGTCCTAGCCCTGTTTTACAGTTTTGAACATCGTGACCCGTTGTACTGTTGTAAATTGTAATTTATCATGTTATGTCTCACAGTTTTCTTAGTTTAGGTTTGTAACTGTACAAAACACTGATTCCTTGTCCGTTAAATAATTTTATATGTTGACATAATGTAACAAAAGTTTGTATTATTATTTTTAACAAAACTAATTTTTTGGACTCTTAATTTCATGTAGTGAATTTCTATTGACCTTGTTACAAGTACGTAAATTATCAAGTAAATATAAAGTAAACGTCTGGTTTAGACCTCAACTTACTATATTTTTCATACAAAAAGAATCGCGTAATTAATTTTATTCCATTAGTAAACTCATACACTAAAATATGTGTGATAATAAATTTATTTTTTGTTTGTTTCAATAATTAACAACATATATTCACAATTTATGTGATTTTGCTGACAGATTGATTGTTTCTAATATAGATTCATGAATTGTACAGAATGTTTTTTATATGCTCTGCAACTTTAACAATAAAAGTTATTGAAACCAACAACAAAAACGAATTAATTTTATTCTATATTATTTAAATTTTTGTAAGCATAAAATCATTAATTATTAACTATTTCATGATTTAAAAAATCAAGAACATTTGTATATCGATTTTGTGTGGATGAAGCAAGGGTGAAGCTATAGTCGGGTCACTGATCTAGACCATGCATGCGTCTGAAATATTCTTCGTCTTCTACCTGCCGCCAAAATAACTGCGTGTCACAGAACTCTTCGAGTGAGGCATTAAAATTAAATCTAGTGCGCTTATTGTTTTACCTTCCTTTCGTACGTTGGTATCTCCCATCTATCTCCAATAACAAGACTGGTCGCTTACTTTATTTTGCCCTGCATTTTCTAATAGACATAGCACAGGACAATGCTTTAAAAATTTTACACAATTAAATTATAAACGCAAGGAACATTAACGGTTACCATCTTTGGCAGACAGTCTATAACTACACTGTAAACTTTTGACGCCTTTTGGCTCGGTGGTTTTCGATTTATGACGACATTGTCTCTGACGGGCACCAAATTCTTCTTGAACGGCCTGCTACGAGACTTGCGGCGGAAGAGATTTTTCTTCTGTGGTTGCCTCTGCATGCATCCCGCAGTTTTCAAACGCATCTACACAAATGTGTTGTGAATTGACATGTTTTGGTTTTTCGTTTTCGGTGAAAATTCATTAGTATTCGTCTAAGTTTCGTCATTTTCAAGGCTATATAAATAAAATACATATATAACTCATCAAAATTTTGAACAATGGCAATCTATATCCAACCTTACCCAATATATTTATACTACCCAGACTTGAATATGTGTAATGGTTTGCACAGGATATCCTGCGCCATGAACGTCGAGTTTGCGGCTTGGAACCAGATGTCATGTCTCACGCCCTCTTTAATTGCCACCACAAGTAAATCATACAATGAGGATTGTGAAGAAGCGTACACAATCCTAAACAGTGAGAAAAGTACACAGGTGAGAATCTAGCATGCAGGTCCATTGAGTGATAAGGGCAAGACGTGTGCCTCGCAACCCGGCCCACATTGTGATACAGAAGAATGGCTTCCATGACCCGTTTCTAAGTAAAAGCGCAGACAACGGTCTATACCCACCATACCGTAAGTTGATACTTTTAGAAACGAACTATTGAAAAAAATTACTTGGAATACTCCCGTTACTACCATACAACTATGTAAGCAAATGAAAATGCAGTGCGGTGAGATAAATAAATACATTTATTTTTTATTGTTACGTGTCCGCAGATATAAAAATTGTCCGCAGTAATTATTTTAAAAGTGAGTTAAAACACGTCTGTTATACTAGAGTTGGGGATGGTTGGGTTGACTTTGAAGTCGTAGAAATAGTTCTTCTGTATATTATGAACAGCGGCAAGAGAAAAGAGGTTCGGCGTATATTGTGCCGCTCATGTGCGGTGGCAGCCACCTTCACACCAATATCGGGTCATGGTCTAGAGTATTGCTGTTCGTGCTCTATTTTGCGGGGTGGTGTTTGACCCTGATGCGACACCCTTCCAGGAGGTTTGAGATAAAAGACTTGCCGAGAGAAATCGAGACTTTATAATAAGGATATAAAAGAGAGCTGCGGCACAGTCGAGAGAGAGATTTTGGTTGGCAGGTGCCCAGTATGAGTTAAAGCTATAGTGACGAGTGGCGAGAAGTATTGGTTTGCGACAGGTGTTCAAGGGCGTCTGGCGAGGTGGATTGCGGTAAGTAGAGTGACGAAGGTGTTTCTGTGCTACAATAGTTTCATCGGTGCTTGTGCATTGGGTCCACCATTGTGAGTGATTAGAAACACTTTTCATGTACAGAGAACTTATATATATTTATTATTTAGATTTTTATAATATGTACGTAAATATTAGTTATTTGTTTTGTTTGGCATCTATTTAATTGTGATTAATCATTATTGACATAGGTTTATTTGTATAGATAGTTGTAAATAAATTAGGTTAGCTTTGCTTATTTTCTTCCTTTTATCAACGACCTCCATCCCTAAACGTACCAAGCCCCAACTTGTGTAGTGGATTATTAGTGAGTTGTATATAAAGTCTAATATCAGACTACATCAAAAGGACACAGTACACTACTGATAAAAAATATTCCATTTTATTTGAACAAGAGAAGTAATGATGGTAGCGAAAGATACTCATATTAGGTGCTATTCCCTACATGAAAAGTTACGTGAAATTTAGAAAATGATTTCTCCCAACATGACACAAAAACAAATTACTATGCTTCCACCAAACATTATCACATAAACTTTCCCCGGCTTAGTTCAGTCGGCATGAGCAAGGGTGCTTTACTCACACCTCTGGTTAGAGTTCCCAGCCTGTACGGTAATTTCACCATGTTAAAATTGTCCAAAATAAAACAGCGATAAAGGCATGGAAATAATAACATTTAGAGTTCAAAATGTATTTACAGCAAAGCCAAAATATAATTTTCATGAAAAGTTTGCATGATAAGAGGTTCATGAGTGGTGTCTTACGTGCTTCCCACGTTGTCTTGAAGATCTCTAAAAACAGCTAATTAACTAAAAAAATTGGTACCTCTTCTGAAAACACCAATACTTTTTATAAAATTTATACACAACCTAAACTCGCTCCCAAGAGTTTCTATCGTTAGGACGGCGGCAGTAACAGGCATCGTCTTAATTGCCTGCCACAAACGTTTTATCAGTATGGGAGTCCAGCCAAGAAGGAAGATAAAAAGGACGCCGACAAATGCGTCGGTTCAAACAATCCCCTCAGAGAAAGAAAAAAAAAACATCTCTTACGGAGAGAAAATAATTCAACACAGTAAGTTAAGTGATTAACATTCCATAACATAGATGTTTTGCTGAATACGTCAGTAAGCAGTTCTCTTTCCAAATACAGCTTATTAGGAAAAAATTATGATTATCCTAAATTAGAGTACCAGGTTTACATGTTAGTTATGGGCTTTAAAATTGAATAAACCTGATAAAGTTGTGTCTTTCAACACAAATAATTAGCATGAGCCAAAATAGATAAACTCACTTAGTTTCACTTTGAAGTTCCAGGTAAGTATTAAAACACATAATAACAGATAACTGTACTTCCATTACACTTGTAACAATATTTTAGAGGTGACATAGTTAGAGGCGGCGGATGAACAATGCACGTCGGCTTGCAGTGCAGCAGTCAGCCTGGCAATGTTATTGTTGATGTTTGGCGGAAGGATACATAGTTGGTGTGAAAACAGACCCACGCTAGAAGAAGGGCTTCCAGAAAGAATCAATTTACCGTACAGCGAGTATATCCTAGGGTAACCGTGTCACCTGTATTAGACTTGTGTTGCGTGCAGTCACAGCTTGACAGCATTACCGTCTTGCGCACCAAACACCCAGTCGCTGGCGTGGTTGCGACCTTCGCAATAAAATGTGCGAATGTACCACTTACCGAACACGAATTTCTGAGTTCGAATTATGACTAATATTTGGGAGGATACCGTATACAGAGTTAAGAATAAACTATTTTAAACTGAACTCTTGATCTCAGAATTAAAAAGGGGTATTTAAATCCTTAAAAAAACTTCAACTTCTTGTATTGTAAGTG
This sequence comes from Medauroidea extradentata, assembly GCA_003012365.1. Taxonomy (NCBI): domain Eukaryota; kingdom Metazoa; phylum Arthropoda; class Insecta; order Phasmatodea; family Phasmatidae; genus Medauroidea; species Medauroidea extradentata. The sequence continues at coordinate 49,269 of PNEQ01054811.1, forward strand.
TTCTGTGAGGAAGCAGCATAAAAAGCCTAAAACCAGAACATTTTCCCCAAACTTACACATATCATTTTATTTATTAAGGGTTTTCTGTCAAAAGCAAGAATGGAAGGGAGTTGAAGTGAATCCAGGAAAACGATGGTAGAAAACATTTCGCCAGTTTATTGTGGCACTTACGAACAAGCCTACAGTTCCTGAATCTATTTTCAAGATAATATGTTCTTGGTGGAAAGATTATTGTTGTCCTCAGTGCAGTTGTAGGAACACGAAATTTCATGTTCTTTGACTTATTTCCTGGATAAAACTGTCAAAAAATACTGTGGCGACAGCTGTTAAGGTAGGGTGATTTCGTTTAAATCTATATTTAGTATTTTATAGTTTAAATTGTAAAGAAAGACATGCCAAGCAGTAAAACAAATGTGCTACGACGGTGTCATCGGGTTTGATAGGTTAAGTCAACTCCATTAACCTACAATGCACATATTATGTATTGTATAAATGAATATATTAATTCAGAGTTTATTTATAAATGTAGCTTTCTTAATAAGTGCATTATTTTGTATAATCACAATCTTATATTTACTTCAGTTAACAATTTAGATAATTAATTCAGGCCATTCTTGCAATTGACTACGTGCAACAATTTATAAATTTGGTAAAATTTGTTTACTTCAATTTTCTTTAGTTTTCTTTCTTACAATATACTTCACACCGTCTTTCTCCCCGCCGCCACTGTCCAGAGCTACTCATAATAATTTGGCACCACTTTTCAATGTTTTAGACTAAGTGGCTTGTGGTGAGTGGTAGCAATGTGCACGATGTTTGCTTAAAACAGTACCCAGTTGCTTCCTCATTTACACAACGGCAACTAGAAAGGTAGTTATGCAGGGTACGTCATCACATAACGTACTTTTCGTTTTGTTTGACCCGGCCTGGCGGTGGCCTCTGGTTCCTGTTGTTTGTACCGAGACTATAACATAGAAATGACCTTGCAACTACTCACCGCACTCCATTGTTTGGATACGTGTTTCGCGGGAGCGTGATCGATTACATTTTTTGCGAAATTTTCTATAGTTACGTGCAACTAAGCATTTTTTACGACGGAATTTTTTAAACATTTTCATTGAATGCGTGGTTATTGTGTTAAAATATTTTTAATACATTTCCAGGAGGAAATACGAGGAATGTTTTGTAGTTTGATTAATTATGCGAGTAGATAATTTTTTTTGTCGCGCAGTTTTTTATTTTAGGTTATGCCATTATCAATTCTAAATTATTTTAAGTATTTTACCAGGTAAACTAATATAGATTGATTTGGGCGAATCTATTGTTACACATTTTTTTAAGTTTTATGCGTTGTTTTTAAGTTTTTTCCCTACCAGACGATTTACGGGAAAATTAAAAGTACGTATTGGTAGAATCAGGCTCAGGTACATATTATGGGTAAAAAATTTGGCTCTGCAAGTGTTCGGTTTTTTATTTTATTTTATTGCTATATCCTTAATTTATGATTCTCCCGGGACACTTTCCGAGAAAAAATAATTATTAAACGATTTTGATAATGTTCATCTACAAAATTTTATGCAATTTTTGGTTTAAAATTAATGTCTTGCGATGACATATTATAAATTTCCTAGACTGTGCTAGTAAGGCTAAGGTTTTCACCTATGACTGTTAGGTATGGTGTTGTGAAAACAAGGTAGATAAAAAAATTCAGCTGGGAATGCATACATTTGAATCGCGCTGAAATTTTCCTTTACTTTCTCGATAGATCTGCGGCTTAACACGAGATGGCTTCTTAATTAAGCTTATTGAGATGTCCTCGTGGGCACCGCCAAGCCAATGATTTTGGATCAGTTTACCAATTTGCAAATTAACACGTGTAACGTAACTGAAATTTCAGTACGCCTATGTACGATTAATTTGACCTATGTATTGTTACGTGGAACGTAGGCTAATTTGGCGAAACCCAACCCAAGCTAATATGTGACTTGGTCCGCCGCGTGAGGTGTAAACGTCTTCATTGATTGGCTCCTGTTGAAAATCTCGTACGTACATGCCGTAAGTGGAGGTTAGAAAGCCTCCTTCTGATGGCTCTCAACAAACCGGTCTTGGTGCCAATCACCACGTACTCATAGGGGTTATTAGCTGAGATTGGCACCGCTGTGTTTATATTCCAATCTACTGGAGCTTCCTGCGCGCGCCGGCAACTGACGGCCACTTCGATGTAAAAGCTCGCGCCAGTGGACAGGTCGTTGGGCTAAAATCAACAATGTGACTGCGCATATTTTACATATACCTAGGGCCCGGTAGTTTTCGCGAAATTATTTTGCACCACTTTCTTTCAGTGCGCACCTGCATCCGTGCTTTGTGGTCAGTGATTGGATGCCTTAACATACAACGTCTGGAGGTTAAACCAACAAATCACAAGCGTGTTGAGTCACAGTTATCAGTGTACTGATTGGCACAGTCAAATGAATAATAACTCTGCACAAAAACACTCTGCCAATTATCATGAAGTTGAGCTGCACGTGTGCACGTAAGACACTGAAACAAAGTGGGGAAAAATCTTTTCGCGAAAACTACCGGGCCCTAGCTATACCTGACAAGCGCATTTAGCACACGAGACTTTATACGCTTAAATTGGTAGATGATTTACATTACATATGTGCTTGGAGTCATGCGTTTTACAGAAGACATTGTTTCGTAACATTAACAACGGAACTATTTTAAGAGAGAAAAAATTCCGAGATACACAAATTTGTACAACCCATCGGTATAACAACATATTTTTTGTAATGATTTGACTTAAGAAGTTAATTCATTTAATATATTTACATATAAGTGAATAAAATTATAAGAATTATCTAGATTGGAAACATGTTGCTTTAACAGGATTCGCTGGCACTCCTTCATATCGATATGTTATAAACATATAGGCTTACATTTACATTCCAGTGTTTTAAATGATTTCATTACATTGCCCTTTAAAATTATTCATAAATCATTCTAAATTATTTCCCTTAACAGTTTATCAGTTTATTAACAGGATCAAAAATACCTCTTATATCATTATTTGATGAAATCACACGTACAGTGGCTCAAATTTGATGGAAAATTACTATCTTAGTTAACAGTATGAACGGCACATTTATGACATATTTCTGATCATTTTAAAATGCACTGCCTTTGTGTTACGTCAATGAGTGACACAGCTTGATTTTGGCTAAGCACATTTTATGCTTATGTGTTGGCAATTACCAAGTCACTCGAGACAAAACTTCGTCATTTTCACATAGGCTTAGTTCGAAGGTGGCAGTTCCTCCCAATGCTTACTTACACTGTGACTTATGCGTTATTTGGAAGTTACAATGTAAAACACTCACACATGTTTTCAGCTACTACTAAAATTACCTAGTTCTCATTTTAAAACATACAGTTTTTTACAGACGCAATTACTAACATTTACATAATTATTTTAATCACTATAGAATCAAACAGGGATCATGCACACTGCTACAAAATTCATTCGTGGTACAAAGATGAAAAACCAACAGACCTGGTCTAAAAAGAACAAATCCTGGAAAGGAAATATATTGGTGCCAAAATAACTTAGGCCTACTTGAACAAACTGCTTAATGTTGATCTTATTATTACACTCAATCGTATTTTTAAATAATATAATTATATGTATGTCAACAAAAAACACTAGAAATTTGTGTTTGTGACTCTACCTAGTATAAATGGTGTTCACTTTTAGGCTAACAAGGGGTTTATAAACTAAACACAGTCTTACAGTTAACAACGGCACTCACATGTTTCGTCCAACTGAGATTTTAACCATAAATTTCACGAACTAATGGTAACCTCTCAGTGAAACGATCAGCGGAGGAAAGCCATGATCCACTGAACTGTTAACTGAAAACCTTTCACCTTGTACTATTCTCGAAACTAAATATGACTGAATAAACAGCAGCACATCTGATATTCAAACAGATGCTTACGACGAGGCGATACACTTTTATGCGGGCGTATAAACATAAGTATTCACCCAACAAACATGCATTTAGTAAAGTTTTTACGCACCAACTCAACGTAACGATACTAGTCTGCAAAGCCTAATTCACTGCGGAAACAAAGACCGCTTTTGGCGCAGCGACTAGAACACTCGTCTTTCACCAAGGCGACCCGGGTTCGATTCCCATCGTGTTTGACTCAAATTTTTGTAAGTGTAAATTGTGTTGGTCTGCGGGTTTTCTCGAGTGTTTCCAATTTCCTCCGTCCCTCATTCCGGCACTCCACCTTATTCTTCTCATGTCACCCTTCGCCACCTAGAATTTCAGCACTGGCCACAAACTTTTCATTCACTCATAATCGAAACAACTTATTTAATAATTTTGTAATAGTAATTTACCTTATAAACTTTTCAATTAGTGCAACTGTGAGGTACTGAAACGTAAGACCAAAACAGATACATGCTTTCATTTATATAAAAAAAACTGCACAACTTAGGCGGATTCTTGCTCTACGTGACTGCAATGCATTTCTTGTGATACCTTACGAGATGAAATTGTAAGAAAGCTGGGTTTGTTGCCAAATTGAGACGGATGGAAATTCAAACTAAATATTCTATGCAACACGTAGTGACGCGATTACAACAGCGAAGAAGACGCAAGCCAGCAATCTACCAAGTGCGGCTCGATGATCGGCGAGAACAAAGCGACTCTAGAAGTGGTGGAGCTAGAGCACCGACTGAGATTCGTGCACTGAACGAAACGTCTACAAATGATTTATTTGAATAGAGAAAAAAACTGTTGAGTGTACTTGATATTTTGTTATCAAAACAAAATACAAAAGGCAACGTATCTGAATTAGTTGACCCAACAAAAAATGTAGTTTGGCAAAGTACTTCCGCCAGATAATTAAATATTTGGCTAACGCAAATGTAGTAATTTGTTTGGAAATATGCAAATGTAGATTTTGCTGTTAAAAATTCCACAATAATTCTGCATGCGAAAAAAAAGTATTGTTTTAGGTTCTGTTAAAATACGGACAAGAGACCAGTTTTGTTGTTGGTACTATATGGATTGCTCCTACAACAATTTGTTCTATAGTAGCACACTGTTCTATAGACGGAGCAAAAAGCATCTTCTACAGTTGAGATAGCTAAATCTGTCAGACAACCAAATATTTGGTTAGTTGAACTGTTAGACGCTTGTTTGGTCATATACAAACATGTATACCGTTGACTGCACAAACATTTTCTCTGTGTAGACATTTTATTCTGCGTTTCAATTTAATAAGTTCTTCACACTAACCAAACATGGCACCGCAATAAAATACCTGCAACGGACTCTGCAGGTTTCGTCGTTGTAGATTAGTTCTGCGTATGTTACACACCAGCGCAATATGTCTAGAAGAGCTAGTTCCTGTTAGCTCTTACATTCAGTAAAATTTCACAGTGTCAGATATAATGTTAGATTCTTCGAACTAAAAAATTCAAATTTAAGTGTAATTTCATTGTATGACCACTTGGTACATAGACATGTAGTAGATAAAATAGTAATGGACTAAAAAGTGGAAAAGGGGAGGCATGGGAGATATTAATATAATGCGCCTTGGTAAATATGTACAATACTGTCACACGGAATTTTATCCAGAATATTTTCAGTTAAAAGAAAGGTTTGGGGGTGTAAGAAGATGATATTGAGTAACATAGCGATAAAAATTGGAAAAGCGGTATAGTGACAGTCAGTTATGTGTGCTTGTGTCATTCAAGACAAAGGTTACTGTGACTCAATCAATTAAGGGCGGATGTATGGGGTATTGATCCTTATTGGCTTGGATTTATGGCCCTTATTAGAAACCAGGGAACAGAGAGAGTATTTTGGTATTTCACTTTTTGTAATCCACACCGTGTGGTTTCTGTTACAATTTGTTGTTGTAACTGTAGTTGCTCACGTAAGAAAATCACCTTTTTTCTTGTCAGCTGTTTCCAGTCACATAATAATGTAAATATATTTAGTTGCAACAGTTTCAGCAAATGAACTGAGTCTTTATCTACGTCATGTAGGAAAAAAATTTGATACACACGATGAAACAGAAGTTATCGAGAAAGAATGGATAAATCCAGAGCGGTACTCTCTTCCGGGAGACGCCTAGGTTCCTTTTGTGGCAGGGAGACAAGACCGGTTACTGGTAATGTCCAGTACCCGGCATTACTCAATTTACGAGCAATAAGTGTCCCAAGTGATTCGCAGGTCATTGTAATCAGTAGACGCCGTCGTTTTTACTCTACCTTACTTAAACAATACGTCGTAAAACCCAAACTTGTCTGCTTGAAAGGCGGCGTGTAATGGAGTCGAGCATTAGCCTGCCCATCATTTTGAATTGAACGTGAGGGCTCAGATGATACGAAATTCCAGAGAGACATGTTTTGTTTTTTGTGCTCGGTACGATTTATATTTTCAAATTTCTTGCAAAGAACATTCAGGGACTTAAATAACATTGACTATATAAGTTTTAACAGTAAACGTCTTATTTATTTTGCGCAAAAATTAAAATAAATGTAAAGTAAGGGCAAAATATTTTAGTTTAATGTTTGTTTTTATATTATTCACCATATTGTGCATTAAATTTCATTGAAAATATATACCAAAGATAACTATTCTAGATGGAAAATAAAATGTTAAATCCTGTTCGAATTTCTCAATGTTTTCAAAGATTGCATTATTGGTACTTCTTTCTTGTTGGTGCTTACAAAGCTGGTAAAACTATATATATATATATATATATATATATATATATATATATATATATATATATATATTCATTACAAAATTTAATCCCCAGCAGTAGGTATATATAGCCTACTACAGCGGAGGCACGTAATTGAAATAAAATATTTTTTGCAGCTGAAAACTTAGTATATGTTATTACGTCGTGTATAACATTGCCATGGCCTTGACTGCAGACTGGAAGTCCTTAGATATGTTTGAAGGTCACACAACGGCAATTCGTGCCAACCAAAACGACGAACTAGATGAGAGTTCCGCGAGCCTGGTAAATGTCTGACACTCAAATTTTTAATACATATAGAATGCCTTAAAACTATGATCTTTGGTTTTTTTAATACATAGTAGGAAATAATTTATCGCTTATTTGCGATGTTTCATACAATAAATTAAAATATAGGCAGTCGCATCTCAAAAATTATTTACCATTTGTTACGGTTAGAGATACTGGCTGTGGTACTTACCATGAGTTACTGTGAAACGTTTTGTGCCTTTACAACTTCTTAAAAATGTAATGTTAAAATTTACAAATACTGAGATAAATTTTCCTCATACATTTAAGGTAATTATGTACTAATGTTTTATATACATATTTATCATTAGTTCTTTTTTAGACAATGTGTAACAATTTTCGGTACGACATGGCATCGTTGTAGCTTTGCTGCAACTTAACTTCCTTGATTACGTTTGAATGTAAGTGGCATTGGCGGCCATAATGGCTATAATAATTAAAATAGGTACACACAACCGACTTTCAGACAAGATTACTACGAAAATTGCACGTTCGTGCTACGGCAAAAACATTGGAAATATATAGTGTGATTTGATTTTGTATTCATAATAATCCGTGATTATTATACTTGAGTCTATAAAATGATGTGACAATATTAAAATGCACATCTGCTTTAAAAGTATGTACAGTGGGTAGTGAAAATGATAGTACAGAGCCTAAGTAAGTGCCCCGTTAACATCAATCAACTGTAATGAAAGCTTTGTTGATTTTAAGGGCGCCTATTAAAGTCTGTCGTTTTGCTTTCTTTTCTGTTGATAAGTGGTTACCTCATCGACCTAACTAAAAGAATATCTCAGCTGATAACCACATTAGTAGCCATTCTAACACGAGACTCAAAAGTTTTCAGAAATTTTAATATTACGCCGGCATTAGATGAAGCTACGTGTTTTGGCCTAATTCTATTTGGAAGGACCGTAGGACATGAATATTTCAGCTAGGTAAAGGTCAGCAATAGCAGGTAGTTCATACGTCTGGGAGATTCCAGCTCAGTGGCTACAGAAACAATTGCAAATGTTTGCATATCACGCCGCTTGAGTACAGTGAGAGTTTGTACCAATTTTCGCAGGACTATTGTCGCCTTTTATTTGACAGAAGAAAGGGGAAGAAGGTTCAAGTGGCTCACAGGAAGACACGGACACGTGCTGGCTCATCGGCATCGCTGTACGATGGGGCCGCCGCGGCTGAGTAGTCAGACCTCTCGCCTCCCACTTAGGCGACCCGTGTTCGATTCCCGATGGGGCTGGTCCCCGGATTTTCGCCATGTGAGAATCATGCCAGACGATGTCACTGGCCGGTGAGTTTTCTCGGGGATATCCCGTTTCCCCTGCCTCTTCGTTCCGGTGCCTGCCCCTCCATCGTAGGGCCTCATTTCATGCCATACTTCAGGGTACGCAGATTGCCTACGGGCTCCTATTCATATAATCTGCATTCAGAGTGTGATACCCTGGCCCTCGGGTATCCTTCTCATTCTATATTTATTTATGTGAAAACCATCCCAGACCTTTGTCATCACCGCCACAGGTCAGTATGAATAGAACTGCGGAGTTGCTGGCTATCGCTACCTCAGAGTACATAAGGGAGACACAGACTTCACTTTCATGTTACGGCGACATTCTTATTTAATTGTCGATTTTAGAGTGGTGGGGGTGGCCAGTCTCAATATCAATGCCAACAGTACACGCTAAACAAATTTTACTGCTTACTAAAATATTAATATTTCGAAGTATGGCATCGACGTATAATAACGTACTATTTAATGAACTGAATTGTGAAAAGATTTATTTTGGACTTAATGCTATCGCATTTTCGTCCGGCTGAGAGAAGGAAGGCTTATAACAACACTGCGGAAAAGTGTGGTACATTATTTCACTGTCTGTAAACTACAAAGGAAAAAGTTTCAAAGTTATGATAAAAGAATTAACTGTCTAATAAATTTTGCTCACATCAAAATCTAGTTAGAATAATCCATCACCTCGCACACATATTAAAAGAAATTCGTAGCCAACTGCAATCGCCATTCCACAAGTTCTTATCAACGAGTACAAAGTACAACAAAAGTGGAAATAAATAAGCGTGAACGATAATTTAAACGGAACTAAACACTTTGATCACACTTTGTAACTTACCTAAGTAGTTAAAAATACAATGTTCACAAACACACACTTATTTCCGCATTAAAAAATCAACAAAACATAACGTTCGTTATAGCCTCGATCACCAGCCAAGCCGTGTTGCCCATGTTGGCCAACTTTTCACGTATGTCTCTTAACATTCGAGTTACCGAGAATATTGTGTTTTATTGACGCTTCAGTTAGGGCGGTCGAACTAAACTCCGCCCACTTCCTTTTCTTCGCTCACAAATTTAAGAAAATACTCCAGCAATCTTTATTTACTTTATAAATTTAACAATGGAAAAAAGTGGGCGGAGTTTGAGTCCGGCCGCCCTAACTGAAGCGCCAATAAAACACAATATTGTTGCGTGTTGGCCGGGCAGCAGGCACATTACATCATGCTGGGTGGTCAGCCCTGTGAGTCAACCAGAGATGTCATGGGTTTTCTCATCTATGACGCAACTCCCGAGAGACGTCATTGTGATTCCCCGATGACGCCAGGGCGAATACGTGACTATCAACAGTCACGAGTGAGGTAGTGTCTATTTTTAGACCTCTGATCATCATATTGCATCACCGTTTGACGTCACTAAAGGGGTCCTATAAAAGCCTCGGT
>PNEQ01054811.1:59175-93685 GCA_003012365.1 Medauroidea extradentata
GCAGCGCCCTTAGGGGTGGCGTTGCCACTGGGGCGGCGATGGACGTCGTTAGAAGTGACGGGCCGAGAGGAGACACTGGCGGCGGCACAGATATGAGGTTCCAGCGCCTTGGGGGCAGAATCACGACGGCGCCGAGGCTGATGTAACATCGGCGGAGCTGACGAGGTGTAGCGACTCGAGGATGGCAACACGACGGCAGCGGTGGTCGGTGTCGAGGCTGAGTAACATCAGCACCCTACAGAAGGGACACACAACACTCAGGTGTTGTGTCGGCGCGACTGAGCTGACGAAGTGTTGTGTCTCGAGGATGGCAACACGGCAACGGTGGTTGGTGTCGAGGCTGTGTGATGCCAGCGGGCTGCAGGAAGGACGAACAACACTTGTGGTGAGGTGTTGGAGTGCTGCAGAGGTGGTGAGCTGTGGAGAGCAACACTAACGGTGTTGTGTCGAGGAGGGCAGTAACTGGCTACTTGAGGAGACTGTCTACCTGGTGATTCAAGAGAAGAAGTGCTTTTGGGAGTTCGCCATTGGTCCTGCTCGGAGGAGGTGCTCAGCTTGTGCAGAGAGGCTGGTGTGGACATCTTGGTGATGTCAGGAAGACGTCTTGGAGACGTCGGGGTCTACTGCGAGGCTACAGGCACATACCTTCGGAGCAGTACTGGGTGAGACAAGAAGGCTTCTGCTGCGGGTCGACAGGTGAAGAAGGAGGTACGCGACGGGAGTCGAACCGAAGACCTCAAGAGTGAAGACAGCAATGCACTCTGGGTGCTGGACTGTACATGGTGAGCCATCCTCCCTTAGGACTGTTAAGGTTGTACATTGTCATTTGAGTAACTGTTGATTGGATATATGACAGGATTTTGTGATTTGTAGTGTTTAATTAATTGATGGTAAATATTCTTGTGCTTTAATTGTCTAAGTTAATTAACGTTCTGTGGAACAGTACTAATTGTGTGTGTAATTAATTGTGTTGTGAGAGTTATAGTTGATTACTGTTATGTGTATTTCATAGCTTTGTGAGCTATTAAATCCAGTACTTAATTTAACTCTTTTATTTATAATTATAAGACCTCTTATCCCAAAAGAACTCATGGGAATTGCCCACATATAAAGTTTGTGTTCTCAAACTTGTAACAATATTCTCGGTAACTTCGTAAACTACAGCCAAACAACAAGGGGGTCAAGCAAAATACATTGTTAGATAGGCGAGTATCCAGACCTGTTCTACTACAACCGTGGCCCCTATCAAGTGTCAGCTCCCCGGTAGCAGCTACCTCAAGGGGGACCACGGGGACCAATAAGAGAACTAGAGCCTTGGGGCGCAGCTGCCGACGATGGGTGGGTGTCTAGATCAGCGCCCAGTAGCTCGGCTGTCAGGTTTGTGTGGCAGCCCGCGGTAGTAAATGACGCGAGAGAATTTATTTTTCTTGGAATTGCTCTTCAAGTTGTTAGCACGTTGATGACTCAACCAGGACTTACAACTCTGCATATATATATATTCCATCTGTAACAGTAATTGCAGGCGTAATTTACAGTTTTATGAATCATTACGCAGCGTTTTCAAGACCGTAACATCAATAATTCATTAACTAGGCTGAATGCCCTGTCAAGAAGCGGTTTACGGGTCATTAGTACAGAGACGAAGTTTCAGGAACTGACCGCTGGTTTTTACGTGCTCTTTTTACGAGCGTCATTAATGGACTTTCTCATGCGAAACGAAAAAATATAATTGTTGGTACCGCTCTTGTGTTTTAAATAAAAAGAATCTGAAGATATTTTGGTGGTGTTTATAAAGTCATTCTCAGAGGACAAGCTGAATAAGTAGCCAAGATAAGTATTTTTTTATTAAAGAGAGTCGAAAGGAATTGACAAACGAATGAATAACACATTAAAATGCGAATTTATGAGTTGAATGAATATGTTCATAAACAAATTCTCCGAACTTTTCACCCAAACGAGGGTTTATATACCGAAACCAATAACAAATGCATGTGAACATATAATTTAATCAAGAAACTACTTTCTTTACAGCCTACATTACTCAGTTCAACTTAGATTTTCTCACACTAAATTGAGTTAATGTACTCTATACGTCTTGCAATTTTAGGCCCTACCTCTTCGTACCTTTTTTAAATATCGCAGTACATAACTTGCTAGCGCATATTCTCGTATTTCCACTACTACTAGTAACATAACATTTTAACGTGGAATTTATTGATAAGCACACTGAGTAATGATTACTTATTGATAGAGCCCACGATTTTTCGCGAAAGGAATTCTGCAACAGCTTGTTTCAATGCCTTATGTGCACTTATGGAGTTCTGCTTCATGGTTATTGGCAGAATGTATTATTTTTACTACACACACGTGGCTCATTTGACTGTGCCAGCAGGAGCAACGTTACTGCGGCACCACAAGTCTGTGATTTGCGGGTAGAACCCTAAACACTGAGAGTTATAAACAGCCAATCACTGACCATGAAGCAAGGCTGCATAAGTGCACATAATGCATTTAAACAAACTGTTGCAGAATCCTTTTCGCGAAAAATCGTAGGCTCTACCGACAATAAAGTTATTTTTTGCATTTCTTTTTAATTCAGGATTCGACGGCTTGTGAAATTATTTAAACATTTTCAATACATGGAAGCCCTTTCTCTGTTTTAGGAAAAATATCATCGCAACAGTGTCTCAAGATCACTCACAACCCAAAGACTAAATTATACGAGCTACAGAAGCAAGCGTAAAAATGAAATTATACTATTATGTTCCAGACAATTAATTTATTACCTTGATTTACGAATGCAATACATTACGGATTTTCATCGTATGTGTACCGTATTCAGAGCAGCAATGAAAAATAATTGAAACTCCCACATCCTTATTTGTTTTAAGAATATTAATGAAATACCATCCACACACTTCATAATCAGATGAACTGTATTTTGAGCACTCTGTATGAAGACGTAGTAAAGTTCACAAACACACTGTCCATGTATGAAGATATTACTGTATCTCTTGGAGTCTGCCACTCAGAACATAATACTGTGTAAGGTAACATTAATCTGTAAGTATACATACAGAAGTGACTTGAATGTTGGTACTATCCAGTTAGGTTCTGCTACCATTTACAAAAGGGATTTTTCCTCCTACCGAACAAGTTGTCTAATTAGGAATGTTTAGGCAAACTTTGTTGGTTGCCATTTTATTATACATTGTTGTAGTTATTTAAAGGAATGTATATAACACGTATATGCAAATGTATTTATTGCAAAGTTATAAAAAGTGTTTGTACGGTGCCATAGGAAAGTATTTTGTCAGTTGGCATCAACTTTATGGGAAAGTTACTTTATTTACTACTTATTAACTTCTACAGAATATACAGTAGAACATACTTAAACGCACACAAGATGAATTAAGGTTAAACAATTGAGAGTTTTAACAGTATCTCTTGGTACTTCTAAGTTGCGTGTTATAGGCTACAATATTAATTAAGAAATTACCATTCTTGAAACTATAAACTAATTATTTGAGGATCTGACGATTGACTAAACTTATTAGTGAAATAACTCACTCCGTTAAAACTTACGAATAAATTGCGCGAATTCTGCGAAATAAAAAAAAAATGTTTAACGCCACCTTCATGCATGAAAAAATCGGTAAAGAGACCGTTTCAAGGATATCAACTGCTGGTGTATTCGAGCACCACTGCAAATGCAGCGCATTCATCAGTATCTTAGTTCTAAGGTGACATATTTATGACTATGCGAGGGTGCATAGGATGCTGTAAGTCGACAGCGGTAAAACTGAATTCTACTGAGGTTAACACGTTCGGAAACCTGCACATTGTTCCCGCCTTAGTCGGTGATGTGAATGGAACAATGTTAAACGGATTACGTACGTGTGCCTGCCGTTATTTAGAATTAAGAACATATACAATCGTGCAGACACAAGATTAGAATTCTTCACGCCTCTTTCATCATAGCAGTAAATCTGAACAACATTTCTCCAACTTTATTTGTAAACTCACGAGAAATCTTCATGGATAACTGTTGTACACCTGGAACAGAATGTGCGGTCAATATCCTCCCAGTTATGAAAACAATTTCCATTTTAATGCTTTCTAGGATTAAGTATAAATGGTAGAGTAAAATAATCTTCCCGCTAATCCAGGAAAACGAAACCTTAGTTTGTACTTATATGAGCAACATATTGCTTGGAATTTTACAATTGTTATTTTGCTTATACGCTTATATTACGAGGGCCAGATCAGTGACTCATCAAAATTTAATACTTGGCGTCCATGGGCACCACGCGCGATTTTATTTAGCCGGAGAAGGGGCGTTGCTAGACATTTCGTTACTCTTAAAAACTCTATAATTTCTTTAATTCACTGTGTTCTGGTTTATGTGAGGGTACCAAATAAAATATCAAAATATTCTGAAAGGGGGAGGGAGACGAAGTTATTCAAGAGATTGAAAGGAAATACGAGACTGCTGATAAATAGAGAAGGTGGAGGGTATTACGACGCCCATGGACCTCGACTAAGTGAGCACTGGGTCACAATTTGTACCTCATCGCTCTTTATTAGTAGACGTCAGATTGTCTATGCACTGTTAGTGAGTACACTTGCCGAAAAAAAAAAAAACTAAAATTCTATGTTTCAGCCGTCACCAGGAACTACGTAATCATTCGTAATGTTGGCTTGGAGAGTAGGTTTTGTCGGTGGCGCCGAGCCACGGACCAGATGATTTCCTGCATTTTCAGTAAAGCCCGGGCAGGGGTAAATGTCAAGGCTGCGGCTCACGTCAACCAAGCTGTTGTCCACGGCTAGTCCTCCCACGCAGACCGCCTCGCCGTCTCTTGGACGGTCCGTTACCGCCTCTGCACCGTCCGTTCTGCAACCAGAGAAATTCGCGAAGAATAAGGACCTGGAACTGCACAGTGTTGTTTTGTGTCGTCTCATGATCTGGAGCCGCCTTGGTAGAACATCTGGTAATAATGTCAATCGATTAACCTGGTGTAAGCTACCGCGTCCACCAAGGATCCCTAAATTTAATTTCGAGAGTCAGGATGACGGGAAATACCGGCAACTACAAACGTATGTAAAAACTTCTGAACCAGAAACACTGGGCTCTGGCACAGGGGTGAGCCTAGAGTTAAGCTTCTTGAAGTTGCCTACTGAAGCCGCCATTGTTAGGAAATAAAAGCTAGGTTCCCAGTTTCGGAAGTGTTTGGCTCCGGAAATCCTCAAATAAGCAATCTTATAAACTAATCAGTGCACTTTAACATACATTTTAACAGGGGATGTACAAAATGTATATCCACGTTTTCATGCGTTGTTTGTTTTTAATTTTAAGAACACAAATAACAAAAAAAAAAAAAAACATAATTCAGCAATAATCGCCAAATTCGTACCAATTATGACAGATTTTTCTGAAAGAAAACTAGTAAAAAAACATTCAGAGTTAGGTATGTTAGCTACCATATGTTGTAATAAAGAAAGGACTTCATCGGTTTGGATTTTGTATAATCGGAACACAATGAAAATGACAGGCCTCTATGATAGTCTGATCCGACAGCACTTAACTTCTTTAGGTGTGGTTGTGTGAAGGATATTGTCTATGCGACATTTGTCGTGAAACTTCAAGAGCTTTTGCTCAGAACCAGAGACGATATAGACACCTAAAATGCTACAGCTGAACACAGATGATAATCAACTAGGCGTTATTTGAGAAGCTCAAGGTGCACATTTGGAAGTCGTAAGACTTTTGTAAATATTCTCCAGCAAACAGTATTAAAATACACGGATATACTGTTGTGCTACAGCCAATTAATTTTGTGACATTTTTTGTTCGCCGTGTATTTAAAAACATAAAATAACAAGATAATGCATTAAAATCCATACCGTATAAGAATTCCGTTTTTTTCTACAGATCATGAGAAAGCAGGCCTATTTAAACAAGTACATTAAGTATTCTTCCCCACCATGTACTTTCCAGCTGTTGACCAAAACATGTCAACAATTATTAAGGTATATTACTGCAATAAAATAAAAATTGTGTTATTTCCTTTTGGCAATTTTTAGACCTCGGACAAATAATGTGTTTTCAATACTGTCTCCGTATTATTCCTACTAGGATCTATAACAATTAATCCATGGTTAGACATACCAGTAGGCCTACACCAAGATATGAACTGATTACTACCAAAGCTGTAGGATTCCATTAGGAATTGAATGAGCTTAATACTAATACTTAAAAACGTAATGGTAATGTTAATGGAAAATTACTTCATGTTACAGTAAAGTATAGCCTACTCCACAGATGGTAAGTTAATACATCATTTATGAATTAAGTTTAAAAGTAAAATAATACTAGCTTATTTTTTGAAAACAAACTGAAGTTGCACGAGCAAACATGATGGTGCAAGTATAAATATTTTAATTTAATTAAAATAACACATGCAAGTACTATTATCTTTCAGGTCTGCAACAAGAACCGTAACCGTAATAAATTATTTTAGAATTAATGAGAGGCAATTTTTTTTTTAATTGCCGTAATATATTTCTCTGGATTATTTGCTTCTTCTTTTGCAACTGTTTTTGCTATAAGAAATACCAAGTTGGGCAGTCGTCATCAAGGCTGAATGTCTTTCCAATTCCCGTCTTCCAAAACACGTCTTAATACCCTGTTGTTTACGATTACCGGCCAGATTTTTTAATACCCACAGCAATATGTTAAATATACGCAAAGAATATGAAAGTAACATCTTGTAAGAATAACAAACACACACGAACGCGTTCACTTTTCACACTTGCACGCAACGTGGTCGTTCTTTGTTTTGGTTACCAGTACAGATCAACTGATAATGGTACGGTTGTTTGTAAAATAGTTATAGAAATGACGCAATTTGAATAAACCAAAGTAGTTTACTAATTAATGCTGGATGTGGTGGCGTGTTATTTTATTACGTTACTCCAAAATACGTACTTATTTTTCACGTATAATACACACTATTTTAAACGTCAGTGGTGGAAGTTAACTGATTTGCTGTTCAGAGCTACCACTACTGCTTCATCAGGCTACATGACCATGTACGATTGTTTTAAATGGTATTTTATTCTGGCGTATGTTAAAAATAATTGGCAGCATCAGCTGTCAAAATACGAAATTATTGTATGCTATGGACTGTACAGCTCAAAATAACAGTGTAAGTTTCACATTTAAAATACATTAATATCAAATTTAATTGTATTTATATTTTTCTATCAGAATGCTGAATAAATTTTGACTGACAAAATGAAAATGTAAGACATACAACATATCTAAAACGAAAAAAAAATTTCAAGAAACAGGGATGATTTAGTTGTTGTACGCAAGACAACGGCATGTATGAAGTCGAAACGACGTCACTTATGGCTTGAGATAAAAAAATAAAACCCTTATTTTAATCAATTTGCAGTAAAATTTGATAGAGTGGTATGGCCATAAATTGGAATGTGAGGGTCTGGCTTACGCAATACTGTTTGGAGTTTTCTCTGATCGAGTTCTAGTGATGTTAGTGTTTGCGCAACGGCGTGAAGTGGGAGTCTGTGATAGTACAGAACAGCAATGAACACAGAAGCAAACTACCACATGGGAGGTGAAATTGAGCAGCACGAGCCAGCTAATGGCAACAAGCAGCAAAATGGTGGACAGTATTTGCCAGTCAGTCGGAATAAGACCTGACCAATAAAAAAGTATCTCGCTCTGTACACATTGTCCAATCATATGCAAGCTGCGTGTCTAGATCCTCGTGCAGCTAATAACGGAACAAATACGCTAATATATCAATGACTCCGCATCACCATTTCACTTGTGTATACGTGTGTGGTGCAGGTGCAGTGCAGCACAATAACGCCGGTGGTAGGGCGGGCGGACGGCACGGAACACGGCGCATGACCTGGTACTGCTAGCTGTACTGTAGCTCCGCCCTCCTGCCAAGTCACAAGCCTGTTCTCAGAATCCTGCAAGTAGTAGACGCTCGCCAATTGTCTGCCTGCTCGTTGGTAGGTACTCTGTGTCAGGCAACTCAACTCACTTCCTCGTTCTCATAACCTGTACTACCGCAGAAACCGCTGATGAGTGTCACACTGGAATATAATGTACATCCATCCATCCATCCATATATACATACGTACATACATACACACATACATACACACATACATACACACATACATACGTACGTACATACATACATACTATTGCGAGTTGCAACTATCGTGCGAGCAGTGTTAAATTAATGCAGTGAGAGGCAATTCTAAAGGACCTCAGCGCGCACTGTGCGGCTCGCATTACCCGTTGTAAAGGCGGGTCACCACCAACACGGCCTCCTTCCACGTCAGTTGTGTTGAAAATGTTCGACGATGATGATCTCGCGCTCGCGTACCTTGGAATTATAAAACACTAACGCAGAAATCATCGATACTGGGTGCAACCCAGTTTGTTGTCTAGATAAATGTATAGTGGAACGTATCTCATAAATGATTTAATTAAAGATGACAGTACACTGTCAGAAGGTAGTGGCATTCAAAGATCCTTTCATAACTTATTCAGGATGACAAACACTGATTTCGAAGAGCTTCTGTGTATGATTGGACCAAAAATTCACAGGAGAAGTACAAATTTCAGAGACTCTATCCCTGTGAACGAACGTCTGGCAATCCCACTGCGTTTCCTAGCCACTGGAAATTCCTTCGCCAGCCTTAGCTTTATGTTCAAGGTTGGAAAGCAAACAATTTGAACAATAGTTCCAGAAGTGTGTTCTGCAATCTTTGAAGCACTACAATACTTTTTTCAGGTAAGAATCAATAACTTACTTATTAAAATTGTAGTTTATTTAAGCAGAGTGAATGTAAAAAATTACAAAACCAAGAGAACAGGGTTGTGAAAAAATTTAACATCGGTTGCCATGACATTAGTAAAACATGACAGTATACCACAATTTTTCCCGTCCACGCTCGATGTACATGACTGATGTAGGGGCCACAAGATTTGTTACTTCAACACAGGATCCCACACTGGACATTATAGATTGTACGGAAAGTGGGGATGAAGATGGATGAGAACAAGTTTGATTTTGCCAGGGTGAGGGAGACATTTGGTAAGGAAGGTTTTGATTTGGATTGTCGTACATGTTCATGTTAGCTTCGAACAAAATTGTTTATAGTTTATGCTTGACAGCTGACTGTCCGTAGCGAGTTGGCAGCTGGCTCACCTTCATTTCCACTTCCTGTCCAAGTAGTGTAAATTCGCCCCAAACGTTTTACTATTATAAATATATTTGAACATCAAAAATGTTCTAGTCTCCCCATTGTTATTTCATTTCATCCCACGTTTCTTTGGTAGTGATGCTTCACGACTGTTTTCGTTGGCAGACATTTCTGTGATCTCTTGCTCTTCTTGGACCGGAGCATCATCATTTTCATCTCCGTCTTTCTCCACCGACTTTTCGTGTAATTTAAAAGGTAAAATCAACAATCGCAGTGTAACACGACAATATTAAGGGTGCCGCCTACCTACTATTGTCTGTGCTAATGTCCTTTCCCATTTTCATCCTGCAGTAATTTCGGGAAACTGTATGTGCAGATTGGTGGTGGTTTAGTTCTTATGTCTGCTTTTTTTGTTTGTCTCTGTCAGTAAAAAAACACAGTATATAAAGTAATAATACAGTATTTCTTTCCAAATTTAGGTACCAACCACGAAAGAAGAGTGGCTAAAAATTGAAAACAACTTAAACAAAATGTGGAACGTTTCGAACTGCGGTGGCGCTGTGGACGGCAAGCATATCGTGCTTCAATCTCCCTTTAGTAGTGTTGTACAGACTATTTCAACTACAAACGTAGTTACAGCTTTGTGTTACTTGCTGTAGCAGATAGTAACTACAACGTTATGTATACTAATGTGGTGTGTAAAAGCCGCGTTTCTGATGACGAAGTCTTTCACAACAGTGAACTTCGAAGAATGATGAAAGAAAATTCCTTGAATCTGCATGTTATATGACGAGCCATTGCCACGTATATCAATGCCTCGTATCTTCATTTTTTAAGTGGATAATGCTTTCCTGTTTACTACTCATATAATGAAAAATTTTCCTGGCCTACATGACAAAGGATTCAAAGAACGAACTTGCAATTACTGCTTCAGTATAGGATGGCGAATTGTTGAAAATACGTTAGGCTTACTAGCTACAGTTTTTCGGGTTTGCAGATAGCCGATGTTACTTCAAACACGAGAAAGAAACTAAGGTGACGCTTACTGCTTTGCACTTGCATAACTTCATGAGATGCAATAAAACTTTTCGTAATGTGTATAATCCTCCAGGAAGTTTTGACGCAGAAGACTTTGATTCTTGGGAAATTCTCACAGGATCATGGCTAGAAGAAATCTGTGTACTTGAATCATTCATGCCATTGAGGAGAACGCCTAGAAGAACAGCAAATGTTGCGCAAACTGTTCGTGAAGAATTCAGTGAATATTTTATGAACGAAGCCGAGGTTCCTTGGCAGGAACAGTTTGCCTAAGAGAGATATGCATGTCTAACCAAGAAACGGTATTATCCTGTGATAATATTTGGGAGTGCCGTTATTAGGCTGCCATACATATTTTTGTGCTTGTGATGTATTAGTACCAATTTATGTGTTTAAGCATTGTGGGTGGTTCTTAACATTTTAATGGTTGTGAGAAAATGTATGTGATGCATTGTGCTACCAAAAGCATTAAGCAATTACCGGAGGATCTAGTACAGAATATTAAAGAGATTGCCTATTTAGCTGCCTGAAATAAGTAGAGAAACCAGTACAATAATTCAGGCGTCTGGACAGTTTGCAGTTCATGGAGCAATTTTAGATCTCTCACTATTTACCTAGTTTTGAGCCTAGTGTAATCCCTTTTTCACAGCCACAAATAATTATAATTTCCTTGGGGAAACTGAACCGTTTCTTTGATTTCGATGAAAACTATAATAATGTACAATTATTACGAAATACAATTTTACTCAAGTGCTAATAGTTACCTAAATTGTATACTTAAAGGAAAAATATAAATAATAATATGTTCTTTCCAATGTCTATATTTGCGCTTATAATACTGTGATAAAACACCAAGTACTCTTATTTCGTCACTATTAATTTTACGGAGGGCATGCAATTATAATGTGTGCAGAAACAGCAGCATGGTAGGGGACTTATTAACGGTTCATTTGAGAAAATCATAGTGAATTGAGACAGCACAAAATATTTTTTGTGTATGTAAGAAAGCAAGATCCTAAATAGTTGTCAAAACATCCACTATTTCTCTAATAGATACGTAAACGATTACAGTAAGGGAGCATATTGTATATGCATTGCTAATAATTCCGGCACTTGACTGCATTTAGTCTTCATAACTGTCAAAGTAACATGATATGAAAAAAAAAATTTGGTAATTTTTACGTGAAAACATACTTTCAAATAAGAGCATTCCTAATAGAGTTTTATATTATTTCAGTATTCTTGAGTAAAAAAAAAAAGATTTTGCAAACAAAACTTTAATATAGCAGATATAAAATTTTGACATGAAGAAGACTATTCGTTGTTAAATAATGGTTTATGCCCAGAAGTCGTAAAAGCATAAACACATTTTACCTATACGTATTGAATGTTCTGGATGACAAATACACTGCAAACAAATATGACACATACCTGACTTGTATCCACAGTCTGACGTGGCACATTTATGTCATGTAGAAATTCAAGATTATGGTAAGCAGATCACTTGCTATCACTGCTACTATCTGATTTTTTTAACTCTTCTAATTTTTTCTCCTTGTAAAAATAACTCGTTACATTTTTACCTTCCGCTTAATTTCACTTTTGTCGACATTCAACACGCCCGATTTCCTCGTGAACGAATCATGACGTTTCGTTTCTTATAGTCGCTATCCCGTGGATCCTTTCATCTTGACACAACTGAATATGTTTTATTATCTGACCACTCAATTGTCAACTAACAGAATCAACTCCTGGACGTACGGTTATTAAATCAACAACGCAAGCTCGCGCCACCAAGGACAGATGCATACTGGAAGAGCAGGAACGTAGGCGAGGGGAGGGACTGCATAACGCAGGCCGCGGGTATAGTGCGAAGCTCAGGAGAAGGCAAGGCTCAGGTATGTGGCTGGTGGTGGGGACAATTGGAGAGCTATGTGGCCCCCACCACCACCCTGCCGTTTTGCCTTGCCTTCTCCTCAGCTTCCTACAATAAACCCTTCAATGTTAACTGACGCCAGGCCGCTAGAGATTCAGAGGCCGGCGGCTTGGGCTGCACCATATTCATCAATTTTCGCGCGGCTTAGTCCGCATTGGTGGAGATGCCGCGGCAGCCAGCTGCACGCCTGTCTCGAGTATAGACTCAGATAACAGTAGATATCATGGCCTAGAGAATTCTTGAGCGTAATGCTCCTCGATGGTGCTTAGATTCTGATGCGACGTGTTTCTGGGAGCTCCGAAACAGAGAGTGGCGAGATTTATATACTCTTTTATTATGAAACTGGTAGGCATCATGATAGGCATCAACATGAAAGGCATCTCGTGTGCGATTGAGTCGTATGACAGTGACGGGTTGCGTGCGTGCAGTGTGTTCGACGATATTGTTTGCTGCGAGCAGTAATGACGTCGAGGGTGTTCCGGTATTTCAAGAGACCTATCAGGGTGCTCCGATCTAAGGCATTGGGCCCACAATTTGTGAGTGGCCAGAGTGACATTTTATGAACAAAGAACTTGTATAGAGGGCTGATACTTGATTGTTTTAATTAATAATCATTATGTATATAGTAATAATTTTTCTTGTTTGTTATTAACATGTGGTATGCTGGTGACTTTAACCGAGACCTTTATTTAGTACTGTTTGATCGCTAGTGACATTCAGGCATTTTAGTGTAGATAGCTATAAATTATTCAGGTTTCCTTTACTTATTTTCTTTTGCTTAATCAAAGACCCCCCTCCCTCAGCATACCTTGTTCAACATGTAATAATACATACATACATACACTCACTCAAGACCGTACGCATGCAATTACACAAACAAACACGCTCCACACACAAAACTGGGTGTGATAATAAAAATAAAAGGGCACGATGGCTTATAAAATGTAAGTCGGGTAGGCATTTCACATTTGTCGAGAAAGCTAATTTAGTTGTAGAAATGTCACCATGAAAAGTTACTTAAAAATTACACGTTTAAAAAGTCACCCACAAGTACTTGATATTGTGCTGCAAAGCTCTGGACAGTGTACAAACAAAAATCCTTGTCCGTTTTGTAAAATTATGTAAATGAAGACATTATAATTATTTAATTACTGCCATTGCAATTTTACGCAAATAAATTACCAGGGTAACAGTCAAAAAAATTGTTTTCTGCGTATTTCCTATCAGAAATGAGCAATACAATGCAGAATTCTGTGTAAGTTGGCCGTTTGTTTGATGGTTTTTAGAACATTGAACTCACAAAACGACTCCTGGAATGCCTGTGATAATATCCATAGGAAATCTACACGGTTCATTCTTTTCCAGTAAGTCCACCACGGTTCATGCTATTTAAATTATTTATGCTACGAATAATGGGAGACATGAAAAACTGTCATAACTAAATCGGCCGTACTGTACAGTACTTATATGAGGCGATCTAGTCTTAAAGTAAGTCGTTCTGCGCGAAAAATGCGTGTGGTATGGCGCCAAGACCAACCATAACCAGACTACGTTGGAACCTCTTCCAGAAGACATTGTGACGAGCATTTCTAATTTCTTACCGTCGTCAATAAAACTGAAACATATAGACAACGGTGACGTTTGTTATTAAACTAATCATCAAAATTCGCCGACAGTGCTGCAGTGGACTTGATACCCGTATGAAAGAGTTAAGGCTTCTGCCGGTTGTAGTTCTAAATTTGAAGTTTCACTGAATATAAATAAATGTGCACATGAATCATTTCTTGATAATCTCTATAGTTACGAATGTGATAGGCATTTTTGTTCAAATTGGTGCGGAACACTCGAAAATTTTTTAATGCAATGCTTCAAAAATTTCCAGACTACAAGCTCTCACGCGTTGCATTATTCCATATAGGTGTTTTGCAAAACATTGCTCTGCACCGTTCGTTCGCTATGTATACATATATTGATTTTGGATTATTTTTATAACAAAATTGATAATATTCAGAAAAAACTGTGAGATTTACTGCTAACGAAAAAATAGGCACTGATTATGGTACATTTGTAACAAAAAAATGTAAGGATTCTTCTATATGAACTTTATCTTCTTTTTAAAATTATATGTTCAAATCCGTTGTAAAACTACAAGGCGTGGTCTTAATTGACGGTTTTAAAATGAATCATCGCTCGTGGGACAGAGTTCTAGCAAAATGCAGCAACCTTACGTAGCTAAAACATGAACTAGAAATATTTGTAAGTAATTCGACCTTCTTAACCGTGTGAGGGCAAAGTAACAGCAGTTAACACATTATTCTTGAAACGCCAATCTTGTTATATTAATTTTAGATTTCGAATTTTCATTCGATGAAATCAGAGTGAAATGTTACAGTAAGATTGGGATTGTGCTTTAGAATAAGTCTGAGTAAAATTAATTAGTCGCCCACAATTATACTTTAAATAATTGCATTACAGGTGCTTTTGGTTAAAATATTCCTTTTCGTAGCATACTGCGGGAATATTCAGAGGAAATTGTTGCTTTTCTGCTCATCAACCCTTCAAATACTTTGTGTTTCTGACAAATAACTTATTGAAATTAGTGTTTCAAAATGTTACTATACGTTCATAACTTCTTTTTATCCGAGCTTCAGGAATAGTACTTATTTTATGAAACCGCCGTTTACACTATCTTTCAGACGGGTAGAATAGAATAAAATTATGATGATAAAAATTTAAAAAGGAATAAATATAAGCTTATGAAGAATAACAATACCAAAGGATACTTATTTTGTTCAGGGTATCGTTACGGAGTTTTGCTAACCGTAAATAACAAAATGAGTTTCCTATCAGTCGAGTACTGAAAAACATATCCAAGGTTCTTTTTTCAAATACGAAACACCTGCAACATATAAGCGAACAATGAATTCGTCGTCCACTTTATTGCCCGCCTTGATTCTTCTTTTTAGTTTGCAATAGACATAACGCGAAAAGCCGGACAATGCTTTAACAAGCGCGGAGGACAGAAGACAAGGTAATCCAGTTGAAGGCCACAGCGGGACTGCAGCTGCCTGCATGTGAGAGCAAATAAAAACAAGATGTTCGTCTGCCGCCATACCGCGGCGATCCAAAGTAAACGGACATCTTCACTCTTTCCCCATGATGTAAATGAGGTACTCGTAGGAGGAATACTTTGGTTCTACACAGTTTGCAACTAGTTACTCTCGTAACAGAGCTTCGCGAGACGGACGCCAGCTAATGTATGTGTCCGTGCACGGCGAGACCACGCCGCTACGTTAATACATGATCCTCTCGAACAGAACCAGCTCTGTAACTGGCTACCGACAGTGTTGCCGCGCACAGCGTCCCGGTGTTCTGCTTGCCAAGCTAAACTAAAACAATTCCAAGCCCAGCTGGTTACCTGTTTGATTTCTTAGCATCGCGTTAATAATGTCTGAAACTGGTGAAGTTAATTTGTGATAATATATTGTTAATAAAACACCTGTCTCCATGGTAGGCTTACGAAGCGTCTACACGCTGGTCCTCATGCACGTACGGGGAACATAAAGTGATTTTACTATTAAGTTTCACTTCGGTTTCCGTTATTGCAAATCTATGTTTAGTGCATATGCAATTATTCCGCGGTACCTGAAAGCTCAATTAGGGAAATATGTTGGAAATAGCTGTCTCAGACTTACCGGACTTTCCTAAAAATACACATAAGCCACTTCCGTGTACGAGCCAAAATTTTTTCCTCTGGTTATTATTGCCAGTTTAAGTTAAATGGCTATCTTTCCTTAAAAAAAAAAAAAAAAAAAAAAAGTAACAGAGCACGGACTGTTGTACATATAATTAAATGTATGTAGCAGAAACCCTCTTACTAGAATATTTTTGACCACCTTTATATGAATTCTGTATTCGTTGCGTGTTAACAAAACCAGTATCAATTGCACTTAACATATTGTAAAAAAAACACGTGAGAAAGTGTAATATAAACTCGTCTAACGAATCCTCACTCACGTAAAGCATTCTGGAATTATAATTCGTACATATAATTTTGAAACAGAAGATGATACCATACATGTTTCTCGGGTTTTAACAATAAAGGAACAAGCGAGGTGGAATACAAAGACATGGGTTCGAGTTTTGTCTGGCAATTCTAATTTCGGTTTTCAAGGTTTTCTGTAATCGCTACAAGCAATTGTTGGGATTGTTTCTTGATACAGGCCCTGGCCTATTCCCTTCACTTTCCTCGCGAGTACCAAAACTGACCGAGGTCTTACACAACGCCGAAGAAAAAAATGTATCAATGCTTATTAAATTTGCATACAAAACCATATTCTGACATCAGTTTAGTAATAATCGTCTCTATCGCGTAAACACGTAAAACAATACGAGTTCAAACTATTTGTATTTGTTGCGCAATATAGATAATTGTTTGGTTCGTGATCTGAAAACGTAATTACGTTTAAAATCTAACCATGAGAATTTGATATATTGACGAAGGCTTAGTGTGAAAAATGGATTCTTGGTTAAAACTGTAAAAACATATAGAACAAAATTAAATAAAAGAATTCTGAGGTTTTGCTAACATTACATACTAACTAGATACCAACAGTAAACTGTTTTGAGACCATTCTCATATTACATAATGTGATTGGTGGTCCTGGGTAACGTTACGTAACTTTGCGCTAGGAACAGCACCAAACTGAAACAGTTTTAAAATTATTATGCAACAATACCCATAGCTGAGTACATTCTTGAGAACATTTTTGACACAAGAAAAACTTAAATGCATATTCGATTCATAGTCCAAACATCCGAGTTCGGTTTTTAGAGTGTTCCGAAATCACTTTAAATAAATACTGGCATTGTTCCTCAGTAAAGGCCATAGCCTTTTCCTTCTTTCTGTCTGCTTCAACTGTTCGATAAATATACTCATTATCAGCGAAACGTGAAGTTACAGCTGTATGTATACCTAGTTAGCGAATACGATAAACATGTGGCCGTTGCCTCGACGTAGCGAGCTTTACGGATGTAATATTCTCCGTTGAAACCATTTTGTCTCACTGAGCACAAACATTCTTTTTGTGCCCAGGCCAGTAATTTGGGATAATGGAGTCCGTTCGTATTACCCAGTGATTCGTGGAGGGAAAAAGGGGGGGAGTGTGATTCTAGGTGGCGGCTCGCACTACTCATGGTCTTAAATGAGGTGTAGGTAAATAAGAACAAACACTTGTAAGCCACGAGATAAAAATGGACACCACACCAGCTGTAAATAACGCCAGTGGTGCAGATTGCCCACGACCGCACAGCTGAAACATGTCGGCATGTAAACAGGACGTGTGGGCGGATTGTACCTTGGCATTTGTCTGGAACAAGGTCGAGGCAGTTAGACAAGCGATGATGACGCAACATATACAGCTGATTAGGGGCTTACTGCACCCTTTTGCTCCTAGAGAACATAGCCACAAGCTAAAAAGCTCTTTGAAGAAAAACTGGAGAACTGTCTAACGCACTGAAATATCGTGTGTTTCGAATGTACTTGACTAACGATTTCCTTATGATTTTTCGGATTCCTCTTTACATTTTAAAAAGTTACAATTTTGTATAGGAAAAATATTACCAGACAGACACGCCCACATGCAGCAACACACGATGTTTTAACAAACATCAATCTCACGCTAAAATTTGAAATCCCGGGTCTGTACTATCTTTTTAAATAATTTTAAGGGCGAGTGTTAGGCAGTGTTGTTGTATTTTCATTTTTTGAGTCATAAAATTTATTCGAATTGTATTATCAAACTTATCTTTTCGACAAAGCATATGATTTATTCTTGGTAAACTGCGTGACATAAATAATAATGAAATGTTTCAATAACTTGTCATTCAGAATAATTGCAAGGGAATTATATACTAACTTTCGAGAATTCTCTAGCAATGATTCTGCATGTCAAATTAATGAATGATTCCATTATTATTTATGACGAGCAGTGTATCAAGAACATATCCTATGCTATGTCAAAGAGAAAATTATGCTAATACAATTTGAATCAATGTAATATGAAATAACAAAAAGTTATCTAACATTCCCCCTCAAGGCCATCGTCTTTCATTTATTTCAAACAATTGCAAATAAATCGAAACATTTTTAAACCAAATGCTTCGAAAAAATGTGAGACTGTTTACAGTCATACGATACAATTTTTTTAAATAATGTACTGTTTGCTAGCAAACATATTATTTTGCTTCATTTTGGCTTATTTTGACCACAAAATATGAGATATTTCAGGGGCAAAAAACTTAAAATCCGTTTGGTGAATTGCAACAGAAAAAATCAGATACAAACGATGATATATGAAGTAAAAGTAAAATAGTAAAATGGATAGGCAGGAATCTTACACTCTAGTAAATCTTATACTATAGTTCAGTGCTCGGCTCATTATGGCGACGCGGTGTTTGATGCGCTCTTCATGTCGCCCTTATAGCTCCATCGCTTCTGAGCCTCAAACACGCGAAACCGCTCAAGGTAGGCGGCGTCTTTGAATGTCTCTAACAATTAAATACATATAGTTGTAGTAATCTGCACACAATATCAAGCAATACATCCAGTTTTGGTTTATTCGAACTAAAGCAGAAAGAGAACTACTAATATAATGTATTATATTATAAAACTAATATTATAATTGGTAATTTACTTAAAATTTTAATACCACAGGTTTTCTATACAGTGCTAGAGATGGATGATGTCATATATTGATCGACACATGTAACACTCCCTTAATATCAATTTTATTTTAAGACTTTGAAAATGTCACAAATCTCATCAGGCATTCTGTTCTATCAGTATTCCGTATTTTGTGCGCCACTGTTATAGATGAACAGATGTAGGACCTATTGCAGGTAGAGTTATGTCAAAAATTTCCGAATAGTTTCACTATCAATCTAAAATGCATATTACATTCTACAGCTACTATCGCGACTTCTTTAGAGAATATCATTATAATTACGTTTTACCATAAACCTAACAGTTCAGTTTGGTTTCCGAATTTAGCTTGCTGTCCCCACTAACAAAACCTCGGCTCGATACAGGATATTTTCCGGGTGAGGATTATTGTAAGGAGAGTGTAATGTGCATGGCGTAGTTGGGGCATTCCTTGGGACACTCACGCGTTTGTCTTTCCGTCTTGATTTCGCCACTAATTCACCCCAATTCATTTCACCTTATTCATTCTCCGTGCTGGCTGTAACGACATGTCAAGTACCCGAGCAGAGTGATATGCTCATCCATGTTGACCCCGCCTATAGGTGAGCACAACGAGCTAATTTCTGTCCATCTTAGAGTAGTTGATTGCAGGGGCTTGATTTCGTTCCTCATTTATTGCGTTGATAACCATTAATTTCTGAATTCTTATTACTAGTCTATTGATAAATAGCGGCCGCATTTGGAGAAGAACTCAAAATTTGTTACGTTTAGCAGACGGGACTACCTAAAACGAATTCATTCTAATGCACAAAAGTGAAAGAGAATTGCGCCATAGTTTATGGGAGTTGTTGTGGTAATTCAACTGCTGCATTCCGCTAAGATGCAGTTATCTTCATCGAGTTGCACTTTGCTGTAAATGATACGATACTTGTTCTTTTATTTTAATGTTATACTATCCAACCTAGAGGATGCACATGTAGGCTTTATGCACCATACACGCTGTATTGTTATTGGTTTTATTAGGACAAACCTAAAAACATTGGGTATATTTTTTTGTAACTACGTACTGGCAATCAATGTACTATTTATTTGGAGGTTAACAACGCCTGTGAATACTGTGCTTCAGAGAGTAGGGCAAATGACCTTTAACCTAAGTATATTACACATACAGTTCATTCACTGCCTACCTAGAATTCCATTACATTTTGGATTATTATTTTAGCAGCTATAGTCGGAAATAAGCCACTAATGTTATCTTAGTGACTAGTGAATCATAATAATCAGATGCATAAGTGAGGTACAGCAATATCCAGGTCGTACTTTCAAATGCTGGTTTATCGTTTCTATGCGTAATAGTACAAATAATACAACATCGGAATTATTAAGTGTAATTGAAGGTGTAATAAATATAATATAAACATATGGAATAAATCTACATTTCTCGTACACCCTTAGCGGGAAAATTCTTACAAATTACAAACCCACACAGCTATTTGGACTAACTTTGTGATTGACGTATTAGGCCTATGTTACACGCTATGAGTGGCCCATTCTGCACTCACGTAACTAAGCTGTAATTGTTCGAGCGCTGCACGAGTTTACTGTGATAGTGTAAGAAATTCCCACATTCTGTAATAGAGGGCACGTCACACACGAATAGTGGTGAGCTGCTAAAGAAAAGGTAACAAGTGATGGAGGATCAAGGTGAGGGCCGGAGACACGAACGCCCCTTGTTGTGAACTCTCGACATGATGACGAAGGGGGCAGGACAGGTTGTCAGCTAGACGTTGCATCACACTACTTATGTCGGTGCACGCGAGTCGTTCAAGCGCGTTTGCCTGTCGCGAGGAAATGTTCATAGCTTCGGACAAGTTGTTCTCGCGCCGGCCGATCATCATGGAAACGAACTCGGATGTTCGTTCCATCTGGCGTGTTATGCAGAGTGAGGAGGTGTAGGAGAGTGTCTCTCCGGGAGGCAATACGGCGAACAGGTTCCCAAGAGCCCGCCGTCTTGTCCGGAGCCTGCCAGCCCGCTCTACTAGTGCGCTCGTCCTGGTTTATCGCGGGGGCAGTCTTCGTCCTTGATCCAGCGCGCATCCTCCCAGGCCGAGGTCACTGCAGGCATCACCTTCACCAGACTACGTCCCAGCTAGGTCACTGACGTTGCTTCATATTTGCCTCAGTATACTAACAGACTATCCATCCCAAACACACGCCGAGGTGTTAGCAGAACGATGTCTTCGTGGGTGTAGTGAAGAACAATTAAATCTTTATTTACTACAAGATGTTGAACGCTGCCACTAAATTCCGTGGGCTGGTTCAATAAACGCGTGGATTTTAGTACTTTTGACAGTCAAGGTACAGCAGAGCGTTAATAAAATTTACTGTCAATTATGTTCATTGATATTTTAAAATAAAACATTTTATATTTGCTGTTATTAAATCATTCTAATCATTATTTTACTAAAGCATTTTATGGAGTACTAAACAAAACATTTTGCTACGTTTATCAGTGTAGGTCTATACCTTGATAAATTGCACGTATAATTGTTAATATTTTTGTTTGAAAATGTTATTTTTAAAACTAATCAGTTAAGATGTAACTTATTTAAAAATAACTCCACATTTGAACTCCGCTTGGTATGCAATGTTCTTAACTACATCCAAACTGCAGTCGTACTGCCTTCTCTACACATACTTATGTGAGCTGTCCATCGACTTTTACGGTGATTTTATCACTAGGTAACAAGTGGTTGCAGGCATTTGTGTCCACCATAAATTCTATCAGCTATTAAAGGCGACCATTTGAAGCGAGCAATGTTCATGTAAACAAGGAGGTGGGCACGCAAACGTAACACTCTTACAAATGTTCACACCGTAAAAATTTGTTCTTCCAAGAGAGACGAAATATTGCTGAGAGTTACCTTAGTAGTCTGTGACAGTCCGATTACTTACCCATGATTATCTGTAAGGCCGATCGAGTGTTTTAAAATAACGTGATTTAATTATTCACGTCAGGGGAAGACATTAATAATGTGTCAAAATATGAAAAAAAAAAAAAAAAAAAAAAAAAAAGTTTATTCCTGTGATGTAAAGTATGCCAGCTGATAAAGCAGCACAACGAAGTTAGTAAGTGTGCCATTTTCGGAAGCAATGTGCATCAGGACATATTTTACACAATGCGTGGTAACATTAAACTGTTGGCTTGTCACTTGTTACATTTAAAACTATCGAATACGTACATGTTCCATTTATACATAAAATTTGTGTACGTGCGTAACGAATATTAGTCATCAGGCCATTAGTGAGAATATATGTGTAGGATAATGACTTTTCAAAAATAAAAAAAAAATAAAATAAAAAAAAAAAAACACACAAAATCGAACAACGGTAATCGCTCTGACATAACGTAGCTGTAAGACGTCAGCTACTTTTGACAATAACTACAACTGATTTTGATCCAAGAACTCCATCCAAGATAATTTATAATCTAGATTGGACGCAGCTCAGATTCTTGTCGTACATTTCCAGTACATCTCGTTGGTCGGCGGGTTTTTCTCGGGGCTCTCCCGTTTTCCCTGACCTTTCTTTCCGATGCTTCTCCATACTCACATCATATCACCCTTCGCCAGAGCTAAAGACCTCGATATTAAGCACTGACCAAAATCTTGCACTCACTCACTCCAGTACATCTTGTTTATATGCTAAAAGAAGGCAAAATAAGTCTCCACAGAGATCTCACCACACAGAACATAGGATGTTATACCCTCGTCCTAATTGTCTTCTATTGTCACAGAAAATATTCAACAATTTCCATTTCATATTTTGGCCTCTGAATCAAATGAATTAACCAAAATATTTATTAGTTGAGACAGTCACGCAGTGAGATCTTTTGGGCGGAATTATAGTAACTGCCAAATATAATTAAATACCTACAGTCACTTTCGTATAAGTGATTCAGAATAAAGTGAGCACTTAAAAAGCCCTGATTAATTTATATTTTCTGTCAGTTTATCTTTTTCCGCTGCATGTAAACATAAACACTGCCACGTGCTTTTATTTACATAGGCTTGTTGAGTGTTTACATTAGGCTACACTTCTTCGATTAAAATGTGATCTACAATATCTACTCATTAAATGCACAAGGGCTGAATATATGCTATAATCAATAGCAATCTTAGTTATAATTACCTGCGAGTTGACGTCTTATAACACTGGTTTGTCCATCGACTCTAATTGACACAACACGCACTATTACCATTACGAATCTGGTAAATGCGGGCATAAGTATATTAAAATTTTTGTAACTCAAAAACTGCCACTAAAAACACACATGACACACGTAATTCAAAAATTCAAGTTTCTTTCAGTTCTACTGTCATGAACAACGACGACGCAGTTAA
Organism: Medauroidea extradentata; assembly: GCA_003012365.1. NCBI lineage: Eukaryota > Metazoa > Arthropoda > Insecta > Phasmatodea > Phasmatidae > Medauroidea > Medauroidea extradentata. Next base: position 82,508 of record PNEQ01054811.1, read on the forward strand.
CAGAAACAATGAATAACGTATTTTCAGAATGTGTGAAACATTCATTCAACTCGCTTCCAAGCATGCGAAGCAGCGAAAACCTATCTCTGATGCCAACTATAGGTGGAAATTTGAACTATCTGAAGCGCGGAGCAAGCGGCCACGTACAACTTTCCGGTAGCGACACATTGTGCTGACGTTAATTTAGTCAAAATTTACTGTCAGTTGGAATGTCAATAATATCATAAATAAATGTTTTAAATTGTACTAAATACAGAGAGGTCGATTTCATCTAATTTCTTTCACTAACGCTGTATTCAAATAGGGAAATTCACGGAACTACATGCGATGATTCGCTACAAACCATACAAACAGTAAAGTAACTCTTGTTAATGGTGACTTATATGCAGCAACTGCTAGCGATTTTTTTTTCAAAGGTTAAATCTTTAGTGCTCACTTTATCCTGAATGACCTTATATTTAGCGTCAACAAGTACTGGACCTATACAAAGATATGAATTAATTATGAGCAGTAGCGGCCGGTGAGGTCAGATAATGGGTGTTCACACGTCTTGAAAAATAATTTAAGAAAGACTATTTTTAATTTAAAACTGTTAAAAAATTGTCCCTACACTAATTTTTATGTTATTTTACTAAACTTTTCATGATAGAAAACGTGGGTTAAAATTTCAATACTAGCACTGAAAGTTATTTTATTTCCCTTTATTTAATTTCCAGGCCAATTGCAATATGGATCTTAAATAAGCATTAAGTACGTATATGTTTTAATTGTAACGTTATCATTTTCAGCAATTAAACGATACATTTTTTTCTTTATTCCTAACACTCGACGTTAAAAATATTATTTTCTAGTAAGGTTATTGAGTAATATTTCATATCTTGGATTCAACATGTAAAAGCACTGTTTGTACGAATATACATTCATTACCTGCATTCTGTATTACTGACATTAGTTTTACATTTAAAACCACAGCATCTCCTCGCTAGTTTGATCAAGGCACGTGTCACATTTTTGCTCAGAATGTACGTTTGGCCTGATATTAGATAAAGCATAACTGCTGGCATCTAGCGAGGTGTTTTTTATAGTTGCGGGGATGTAACACTAGCTGCGCCAGTAGGTGCTGCCACCACGAGGTTAAAGAAGAAACCGTTTCCGCTATCAACAGGCATGAGCACAGTCCGACATATGCTCTTCTTCAATGTTAAAACTCCCATAAGAGGCGGCGTCATTTTGTCGTGCGCATGCGCAGAATGACCGAGAGAAGAGCACAGCTCCGTTGTGCACAGTACAGTGTTGCAACATCGCAGCTTCACAGGATAAAAACTCCGTGCATTTGTGATTGGTTAGACGAACACTTCAAACTGTACTGTCGCTACAAAACACACAAGAATGTTTTAAATATTTTACAAAAATGCTTCACAAAAAACTCGGTGTGCACGTGCACCTGTGCACTTATATGCCGGCCGCTACTGATTATGAGTCAAAACACTTACTAACTACCACGCCCACTCCGATTCCGTCTGGATCCAGATGGACTTGTATTATGAGTTTTCGAATGGGTGGCCATTGCAGAAGGACGGTACGAATTGTCGGGTGCGCCAACTTCCTAAACTGCATTACTTACGTAGCTTCTTCTGGTCGCGATCTAAATTCATACCATGCTTTTAGAAATGTTAAGTTTGCATTTTCTGAAACCGTTTTAAGTTTTTTGTAATAGTTATCCTACACGCTTCTATGGGTTAGTACATCTGCAGTGTCAAAGGTATCATAACTCGCTTGATTGCAGCGAACAGCGTGTGTTATAAAAGGAAACAAAAACAAACTTCGAGCAGGATGGCTCTTGCCAATAAGGACCGGCTTGAATAGAAAATGCTACCATGGAAAGAAGAGAAAGGGGAAAAGAGATAGGACAGAGACGTGGTGGAGAAGTTCCAAGAAATATACAGCGTGGGCCAGAATTCTTGTGCCAAACTTTCGGACGGGATGGTTTATGTAAAATAAGGTGGGGTTACATTGACCAACACTATTGTGTGGCGAATATTAAGGGAACTGCAAGATGTTGAAAGTAAAATTTCGAAATACATTTTGTTTTAAAAATACTACAAAGTAAAAGATGGAGCCACCAAAATTGGCATAGAGCTCTAAGAATCGGAACACAAAAATCCTGTGAAAATGTGCTTGACACAACATTCCCCTTCACTGCAACATCTGTTGCATACTACTATATTGATACCGGAGAAGCCAGACCTATCAAGCAATCCCTTAGGTTTCTGCCTCTGGCCTTACTTGAGGTTGTTGATGGCATCCTGAAGGAAATGAAGAATCTAGGTGTGATAGAACCATCGAATAGTCCATGGTCATCTCCCGTTGTGTTGTTTAAGAAGAAAGATGGCTCAACAAGATTGTGTGTGGATTACCAGTGGCTGAATGATGTGACCAGAAAAAACTCTTACCCACTCCCTCAGATAGATGACACTTTGCATAGCCTGGCTGGGTCATATTGGTTTTCCACCTTGGACATGGAAATTAGTTACTGGCATTGTGAAGTGGTCCTAGAGGATAGAGGTAAGACTGCCTTTTATATTCAAGGAAAAGGAACTTGGCATTTATAGGTCACACCTTTTGTAATATGCAATGCTCCGGTGGCATTTGAAAGACTTATGGGAATTTGGATATTTTTCAGGTTTATTTAGATGACATTGTGGTCACAGGTAAGACATTCGAATAACACCTGGAATGTCTTGATTCAGTGCTTCAGAAGATAACAGCAGCTAATTTGAAGCTAGATCGCAAAATGTGTAATTTCTTCCAAAGGAAAGTTAAAATCCTGGGGCATGTGGTGTCGGCTGAAGGGATAGAAACAAATCCGGAGAAGACAAAAGCAGTTAGAGACTGGTCTTAGCCAACTGATCGGATGCAAGTAAGAAGTTTTCTGGGGCTGTGTGCTTATTATCGGCGTTTTGTGCGGGGGTTTGCCACAATAGCAAACCCATCACATGAGTTGACTGAGACCAAAAGAAAGTTTTTCTGGTCCACGAATGCGAATCCTCGTTCAGAAAATTAAAGGATATTTTGGTTTCGCCTCCTGTCCTAGGCTATCCTAGCAGTGATTGCGAGTTAATTTTAGACACAGATGCGAGCGATGTGGGAATAAGTGCGTGTTGTCACAGATACAGGATGTGAAAGAAAGGCCATTAGAGTATTTCAGCAATGTATTGCATAAACCAGAAATAAATACTGTGCAACTAGGAAGCTTCTGGCAATGGTTAAGGCTATTTCACACATTAACCGTTACTTATACGGGAGGCATTTAATTCTACGAACAGATAACGCATCATTGTGTTTGGTTACTGAATTTCAAAAACATAGAAGGACAGAAATCGATGGATGCATCACCTCCAAGAGCATGATTCTGAAATACTACACAGATCCTGTTGCTTACACAACAATGCTGATGCACTGTCCAGGAGGCCTTGTGAGCCAATGTGCTCTCATTTTGAGCGCCAAGAAGAGAAGGCTGGGAAGACACAAACTGCTTGTAGAACAAGAATCCAAGAGTTCACAACTGACAATGAACCTGCTTCCTGGAGTGAATAAAAGATTCGCGAATATAAGATAAACGACCATATGCTTAGGCCAGTAATAGAATGGAAGGAAAAGGGCCATCGTCCAGAGTGGCTGAGTCATCTTATCAAAGTGCTACAACTAAGGCATACTGGGCTCAATGGAATTCTTAAGCTCTGAGAAATGGTGTGCTGTACCGGAACTATGAAAGTGCAGATTTCAATCAAACATGTCTACAGCTGGTACTCCAAGAAATTAGAATTCCAGAGGTGCTGAAGGAACTTCATAGTTCAGCAGCTGGAGGACATTTTGGGATTAATAAGACTTTCAACAAAGTTCGATTACGATACTAACGGCTACATTGCTGGGATGACATCGAGAGGGAGTGCAGAACATGTGATGCCTGTACTGCAAGGAAGGGACCAAGAATTAGAGGGCGTGGTCATATTCAGAAATACATTGTTGGAGCCCCATTTGAAAGGATGGAAGTAGATATTTTGGGTCCCTTGCCAGTGACTGAGAGGAAGAATAGGTACCTACTAGTGGCACAAGACTACTTCACCAAGTGGCCGGAAGTCATACCAATACCTATTCAAGAGACTAGCACTGTGGCCGATGCTTTAGTGGGGCATGTATTCTCAAGGTTTGGAGCACCACTTGATTTTCACTTCGACCAAGGATGCAACTTTGGATCCAAGTTATTCCAGGAGGTGAAAAAAATTCTGGAAATGAAGAAGACACGGGCTACATCTTTGATTCCTCAGTCGGATGGGATGGTCGAGCGACTAAACCATACCTTGGAACAGACTCTGTCCATTTTTGTAGCAGATAATCAAAAGGATTAGGACTCCAAGGTGCTCCTGTTTCTCCTCGCATATCGGTCTGCTGCCCATGAAGTCACAAGGGTAACACCTTCGAAGATGCTATTAGTGAAAGAACTTTGCCTTCCAAGTGATCTGCTATTTGGGAGACCAACAGCAGTAGAGCAGCCTGCTTCACCGATTGTGTTTGCCAGTGAACTGCGTCGCAAATTGGGCAGTGTCCATGACTTTGCTAGGCAACATTTAAGGGTCTTCAGAGACCGGATGAAAACGATATATTATCGGAAGGGACATAAAGATATGTTTCAGGAAGGGCAGCTGGTGTGGCTGTATAACCCACAGCGACGAATAGGATACTGTCCGAAACTACAGAAATGGTGGGAGGGCCATTACCAGATTGCAAAGAAGATAAATTATGTGGCTTTCCGGGTTGTTCGCAAGGGCTCTCGGACAAGAAAACTCAAGGTTGTGCATGTTGACAGACTGGCTCTCTATAATGGACCAGAGACTGTTGTGTCTGCTCGGGACGAACGAACTTAAGAAGGGGGCTGTGTTGCTAGCCGCGACTATCTTGCTGAGCGGTGTAAGAAGATACAGTGGCGACAGAACTCAGTAACCTCTGAGTGAGCTGTATAGCTCATGTTACCTTTTTTTCAAGAGTGTTCAGAGAGATTGTCTGCGGCAACGAGTAGTGCCACGAGAGAGTTTCGAGGCCTCATGAGGACCATCAGTATGATAGGACATTGGGTTCACCATTAGTGAATGGTGAGAGAGACATTTCATGTACAGAGAATTTGTATAGAGGACTGCGATTTTACTATTTAAATTATATATCCTTTGTGTAAGTAGTAGTTATATGTGATGGTTGATGTGACATTTAGTAGTAATTAATCATTAGTGACATACAGAGATTATTTTGGTGTATGTAATCGTAAATAAATTAGGTAAGCTTTATTTATTTTCTTTTTTCTTTTATCAAAGACCTCCATCCCTCAGTGTACCGTGCCCCAACTTGTAACAATACGTTAAGCGTTATGGTAACTTGACGTCGTTATGCGTCCCTGTGCGGTAAGTCTACGTAAGAAATTATACATCGAGCAACATGAACATAATTCAGTACGGCTGAAAATGGTTCCAATGTTGTAGATTATCGTTACTATATAGTTTAATTCACATTCAGTCAAAATTAAGTTCAACAATAATTGTATAGCTTAATCCTTCCTGTTTTGACGGTTATCAATGACAGTTTATAAATTTTAAAATTATATAGTGTCAAGCCAAAGTTCAAGTACTGAAAAAGTTAACTTCAGCGAGTAATTGTGCCCCGATGTCTCAAAGTAGTTTTATCTTAATGGCCGGTGCAATGCATCATCTGTCAAGGATAGAGCTTAGGCACTAACGTAATCTGACTTTTCCTCCCCCTTCCACCATTTCCCCTACAAAGGGGAACAAAGCCATGATACCTTGTTTACAAGGTAAGCACGGTAACACTTTGCTGCCAAGGGCGCCCGGCGAATAAGGAGTAATGGCTGCCAATTTACTTTACGTCAGTTTAGCTTGTAAACAGTCGCTCTGCCGGCTACTTCGGCACGTTAGGTCCGAGACGCTGAAAAGCAAAAGTAATAAAAAAAGTAATTTGGCTCATGTAGCGAGAAGGTACAATCCCACGCGGAAGCTAATGCGGCTGACCATCACGTGTGTCCTTGCGACGTTTTTAACCGCCGAGGCATATATTCCCGGTACCCCACCTTCCACGTGGTTATTGCATTAACTGTTGTCGAGACCTACATACCGGTTTCGTCCGAAATAGCCTTCAGTTCTTTAGATACCGGCTCTACGAAATTTTCAATACTTTGAGTCATGCAGTTGACGCACGATAGACATCTCCATGGGTCATGTAGCGACGGCCACTCGTATCTGTTCCTGGGAGTTCCTGTGTTCAATCTCAGATGCCTCATTCATCCTGGAGGTAGTAAAATACGCTCAGCCTACTCAATACTGACCTGCATGAGTTTGATTATCCCTTCTGACTTTTCTGTTCAACGGCCTTAAAAACCGAATAGCCGGCCTTACCTCTTGTCAGAGACTTACTCTAAGTGTACTCGAACACTCGAACATTTTGCAGTGAGGTATCTATGTCCTTACTACTCCCCTTATCAAAAACATTTGACAGTGCAACTTTTAGAGGCAGGTGGACAACAGGAGAGTCTTGTACCGCAGTTACAAAGCCTATGGATAATAGAGGACGCTATTATAAGCCAACACAGTGAGAATGACATTATATTCAATCTAAGTGTAGACCTACATAGTTATCACAAAACGTGTAAAACAATCCACGTGCTTGCACTGTGTGTATGGTAGGTTTTCGGAGTACCCACCAGCCTGATCACACTGATATAATCAGTACTGATTAGAAGGAAAGACGCGTAGAATATCCATGTCACTTTCCTCTACTCTAATCGTTGTATATCATTATATATTTTCGTATACTATAATTAACATACCAGTTTCTATAATGAACATACCAGTTTCTATAATGAACATACCAGTTTCTATATTTGAGCATTCAATAAAAGGGTGTTTACGATGTTGACTTTTTTCACTGGAAATAATTAGTACAAAGTCATATTGATATTTCAGTGCTATGAGCTTCATAATTTTGTAGACTAAAAAGAGTTGCAGAGTACGCTGGTATGAAACGTTTAACAATTTCGCATTATAAATTAACAAATTGTTCTATGGTTAAAAATGTCTGCGAATCAACAACGGCCTTGTTCAAGACACATATTGGTTCGAATAGTTGCACAAGAGCTCTTAAAACGTGTCAAGAATGGGAGAAGTCGGTTTCTTTTCTTATAGCATTACTAGAGTTTTAACCTTCGGCATCAGAGTGACCGTTTAGGGTTGTGGTTGATTATGAATGTCATCGGCTACGAAGGCCCGTTTCTAGTAAAACATTTGTACGTGCCACAGCAGAAAATAACCCTTTCAAAATTCAATATGGACACATTGACAGACATCAAAGTGTTGAATGTGCAACCTACCCTTCATAGCATGAGCTTCGGGAGACAACATTCCACCCAATTGTCGTTTCTATCCGCATGACACTAGCACCTGATGTGGCGGACCTTATACAGGCTTGTACGGAATCTGGCACAGTGTAATATCGCCTTTAGCCCGAGTCAAAGACTTGCGTTTTTAATAGTTATGGGCAATGGGGAGAACTCATGCGAGAATCACAGCAACATGCGTATCAACAAAGAAGTTTGTCGAGAAGAATTAAATTTGTGCGCATATACGTCCTAACATACATGTTACATGCATTAATATACCGTACTCAATATGAAAACGTATGGCCTTTCTCAAATTGGAAAATGTGCACCCTCAAACGCCATCAAAAAGCGATATTGAAAGCAGATTTTCACTATAGGCCCAGCAATAATTAAAATCGTGAACTATCCTTGATGAGTGATGGTGTTAATTAATTACGTAATACTTGAAGTTCACATTGCTCACGTGCAGACTTATTTTACTAATTCTACGATCCCTAGATACAGGTCTTGATGATATTAGGCAGCTACTCAGAGTTTTATGCCCCTCGATGTTTACGCAGTATAGACAGGGCATCGGTGGACTGATAATCTATGTTACTAGTATTTTAGCCATCAATAAAATACTTTCAGTTTGAGGCAGTCGTCTTCACTTAGTGCTTTCATCCTATACACGAAAACACTGACAATGTCCCTTACGAGAAAAGTAACTGGTTTTTTTTAAGTTATCTTGGCATTTAATAACTTATTTTACAGTACTTACGTGGTCAGCTAAAACCATTATTATTAGTTACTAACTTTTTTGTCACAGTATGACAAAAACACCATTATGATATCTTCTGAGTACTATTATTTCCCAATGATTTTCGCAATGAGAGTAATCGATTAATCTGAATACTCGTCATTTTGAGGTACGTCGAGGTAATTATAGGTTCGATCGTCAGATAGGTACGCCTGATGCAATAAGCATTCAAAATTCACCTCAATTATCTGCATGGACTTGGAATCTATTTGTTTACAGAACGTTTGGAGAAAAAATATCCTTCTTATCCCGTATTCGAATTAAGCATTAACTTTGAAACTGCCGCTGCAATTGTGTAACTAAAAATGTGCTTTGCAGTTAATAATTTTTTTTAGTGTAGAGATAGACTTCCAAATCTATGATTCCATAACTAGGAAGTCGTCGTCGTCGTTTCCTTGAATATTTCACGAATTAAAGGGGCCACGGTGGTCGAATGGTTAGATCACTCGCCTCCCACCAAGGCGATCCGGGTTCCACTCCCAGCGGGGTCGGTCCCCGGATTTCCGCATGTGGGAATCGTGTCGGACGATGCCGCTTGTCGGCGGATTTTCTCGAGGATTTCCCGTTTCCCCGCCTCTTCGTTCCGGCGCTGTTCCATACTCACTTCATGTCACCTTGACGTTAAGCGCGCTGAACAAAACCTCTTCACTTCACGGATTAGATCTTCTCATTAACACTGACTCCACGTAACATATTTTCTTTCGTCGTCCAACATCGTCCTAGATTTTGGTAATTTGTTTAATCTTTTTATTTGTATTAAGTTCGGAGACAAAAAAAAAACATTTTAGTGATTGATTCTCTAATAAACTCAAACTGATGCATTCACTATTGTACATTTTTACATGTCTTAGGAATATCTTCCCTGATGGTGGGATTCATCATATCTCACAGTTTTTCACTATCACTACACATGTTTTAATCGTAGGATCTACCTCTGCTTCATAGCTATAAGCTAAGTTGTTTTTCACATAAGTTTTAAATTATTCTCCACATTTCCACTGATTAAACTGAACAACGGTGGTTTTATTTTTATGGACATCATAAAATGGGGCTACTTTCCCTCTGTTGGGGTGATTGGCAGACGTAATATATTAGTAGAGTTATTTGAAGAAGGAATACATAATTAAAGCCGAGCGCATGCATATATTACTGATTCATCAATTTAAAGTTAGAACTTATCTTCACTAAACCAAACAAAATACAACATTCTGAGAGAGCCCAAGACACACGAGGGGCATAAACCACCTATGTGTACGGTATCAGAGTTCGTTGGTGGTTGACCACTTAGATAATTTGAAAATGCCGACTTCTTCCAAAATTGTAGTTTTCAGCACCTGTTCATAATCTCACCGTATATTTAAAAAGTGCATTGGTTTGGTTTTGTTTAGGAAAGTCATATGCGTTCTTAAACATTGTAATATAAAGAGTTAATTGATATTTACAAGTCATTAACAAAACCTACCGCAATCGTTTTGGTAGCGACTACTTACACTGTAATGCTCCAAAGAGAAAATCATTTAAAAACAGTGCGTTATTTTACTGGTAAATATTACATTAAGTGAAGATAAGATGCTGCTCAATCACGCCAGAATAGAGACATGCAAATTTTGCGTTATTATCAGACAGCAGATTGAACTGTAATTTCTGTGTACTCATCAGACTTGTGCTGTTGGCCGACTGTTTATGTGGCGCGCCTCAAGGACATGTTCAACCAAATATAAGGTCAGTTGTAAGTGCAGACTATCCTGTAATGCGGGCACACAATGATGCAAAGACCTGTAGCCAATGACGTCATGGAGTGTGTTTGATTGAGTATAGGTCAGTGGATTCTTATAGCCTACCGTGAAATAGTAACGCGAAACTTTCATGTCTCTACTAATAAAAAATCAGACATAAATGGGTGTTTGGTCTGGGTTGTGTTTAAGTTGGGTTTAGATTTTTGATATGTTCATCATTAAACGTAAACATGCTTCTTTTAACTAAGTAACACGTTATCTCTATGTATAAAAGAGAACACTGACTGACTGAATGAAAGCATTGCTGACTGAAATGTCAAACTGCAGCCTAAACTACTGGAGCTAGAAATATGAAATGTTCTGTGTGGGTTCCCTATAGGTCGAAGGCGAGCACTAAGAAGGGCTTTTTCGAAGTTAGTATTCGAAGTAAGAGAAAAGGGGTAAAGTGTGTTTTACAAGATTCGTTTACATAGATCGAACCCGACAGTATATCGTCGTGACTTTTACTTCAATAGATCAATCGTAAAAAAGTATATTAGCCCATTTAAGGGTTTTTCGAAATTCAACATTTAAGGGTATGAAAAGACCTGAATTGGGTATTCGATTAATTATCGACATCTATCGAACGCTTTGGAATACAGAGTTGTTTTTTACTTCAAAATGATGCTGATGTGAATACCCAAAAATCAGTTTTTCAATTTTTCTAAATTCGACTTCCTAAGAGTAAAAAAGGGGAAACGTGATTTTTATTAATCGTCTATACAGCTCGAACCCAATAGGCTATCGTCGTAAATATTACTTCAGTTAGATACGTTTACAAATATATCGTCAGCTTAGTGCAAGAACTGGGTAACTTAAATTTTACAATATTAAGTTATCTGCAGATGTCTACACTACCCTTAAGTTTGTTCCTTTTGATACGTATACATTTATAAATGTGTTAAAAAGAAGTATTGATGCAACACAAATTTGCTTTTCAAAAAATAACCTTTTGTATGACAAAAGCAATTTTCAGTGTTATAGTTGGATATCTCCAGCTACCTAGTTTCCTAGTAGTAGCATTAAGCCGACGATATAATATAGGCCCATAAGACGTTTCGAAAGTCTTTAATTAAGGGCGTGAAAAGACGCGAATAAGACGTGAAATATGTTTTCTATTCTTCTTCCATAACTATCGAACCAGTCGAGATATCTAAGTGGCGCTT
>PNEQ01054811.1:100148-125930 GCA_003012365.1 Medauroidea extradentata
TTTACAAGTGCAAAATTCAAATCTGCTTTAATTTTTTTTTTTTTTTTGCTTAGCTAAGTATCGGTGTTAAGCTATTAGTATATCTTAGTTGTAATACAAAAAATACATATTTTATATTTAAAAGATAAGCTTTGAAACTTCTTCTCTCAAATTGTTGTTTGAAATTTTTTTTTTCACGGCAAAGATGTTCTTGGTTTTGGTTCTAGGAAGGCAATGAATATTTTAATAGCCTTAGTAAGTTAAAATTTATATTGAGAAATAAATCATTGTTCGTCCCAGGATATTTAAACTATACAAATATAACCAGGGACCCTGATAAGCACATCTTAAAGTAGTTTATTTATTCCAAGAATGATACCTCGTGGGACATTTGAGGCTGCCCTGTTTCTGTACCGGTTTAACTGGCGCCATAATATAAGAACCAGGCGCTGTAAGAGAAACGCGTTCTCAAGTGGTTGATACTTCATTTGAACACCTCACGACGTAATAGAGATGCCGTGCGACCGATAAGTGAACAGTGTAGAGTTACAGCCCTTAGTAATATTTGAAGTTGCCGTTTACTATACAGAGTAGGAGAAACGTACAATCAAGTAACTCCCAGGCTGAACTTCACATTTACCTATTTACTGAAGTAATTGACATCACTTCATAGGCTGCCAGATTTAAGGTGATTCATTTCTATACTTGATACGACTGTATACTATTTTGTCTTCATTTTGAAGCGAAATATTTGTTGTCTCATAATTGACAAAGCAAGGAGAAAGTGGTGTGGTGTAAAAAAAGTGCATGTGGTTGAATATGCGAATTTTTATGAATTGGCTGCATAGCTGATTCTTAAGGCGAATGAAGAGGCTGACGTCAAAATTTGCTTTCCGAAGAAAAAAAAAGTGAAGCAAATTGATGCCAACTCCGTTCTTCCTTCCTTCCACGCCTAAAACCTCTTCGCGGGTTGGGTGAAGACGCCTTAGCACGCCGCCTCGTCCCCTGCGCACGCAGGGCGCCGCATCGTGACAAATTATCAACACTTGCTCCGACAAATTCATGCCTCGTAAAGCACGACCAGGACTGGTATCGCTGTGGTTAAAACCGCTCAGAATACGGCAGGGGGTCTCTCCAGCTGAGTAAATCAGGCCGCATTGCGATCACGTCTTCATCCACTCTCGCCAAGCGGACTGGAGAGACACGCGAACTCGTAGGATCCACCCACGCTGTCCGAACGCTCGTTACTTACGGTATATACAACACGAGAATTTTTTTTAAACATAACCCATAACTCGCCGGTGACAATCAAACAACTTAAAAAGTGCAAAGGGTAATATATAGGGTCGTTATTACAGCCGTAACATTTATTCCACGTTATTGGTCATCAAATTACAATTCAGGAGCAAACATTTAAAACCATCCATGTCCAAAAATCCGAAAATGAATTGAAAATCCTTTCTAAATAGCCTAGGTGCGCAACGTACGAGTATAAACCCAGATCCAATTAACATAATTACTGTCCTATTTTCCTTCTCAGCAACTATTATAATATATGAGTTCATCGCTTTCTTCTACAACTCGATGAAGAAGATATTTCTAGTTTTGAAAGTTGTTTTTCAATTATTCTGTTGCATCCATGCCATTCATAAAGTTGTTTTATAACAATCAAAATTATTTTCAGAAATCACTCCAAGAGAATGTAAGGTACCTGTGCCGAATGTGGCCCGCTTAAGGTTCACAAATCATGTGTGCCTAAATCATTAATTATACTGCGAATATAACACATGGCTGATGTAAGACAGATATTTATGGGTGGTGTGTGTTCATACTGGAGACTAGTGTGTATCAATCCCACATAGATCTCGGCATTACCACACAGTGGCTGCTAGTGGAGCTTATTGAGTACTGGTACCTTAGTTATTAGGGGCTACTCCTTAATACAGAAAATGGCCTCTTCCCTACTCATTATTGTTTCTCGAGAATCTCTGTTTCTGTCACTAATGACCTCGCTATTGACGTAAAATCAAGCACTGCGACCCTCCATAAATAATAGTTAGCTGTTACTGTTTCTGCTTTAGAACAACAATATGAGTGTTTTATACAATACTTCACCAAATACAAAATTATTGACAGTGTTGCTTTACTCAGTAAGACTTCATATTCACAGAGCCCTGAAAACAAGTATTTATAATAGCACTAACGTTTAGTGAGGCTATACGAAAAGGAAAACTGGCGTTTTTTCGAAGAACACAAAATTTTAAGTATTGTATTTCTAGTGTCGAAAAAGAAGCGATTAAAGAAAGTCATTTTTCTGTGAGCCATAGAGTAATAGATAGGGAAAGTTTATAGAAATGTGACTTTCACAATAAATTACTTTAATTTGAAGGATTACAAAATCAAAAAAACTGCAATAAATTATTTGTTAGCGCAAACTTCTTGCAGTGAATAGTACAGAGCACTAGCCAATTTTCATTCAAAACTACCAGTTACCATCGTGTAGTTTCAGGAAGTCATATATTTACATCTACTTTATTTTTGTTCTTAGGGTGTTGAAATGTTTCACCTTCTTCATTTTTTTTTAACATGAAAGTAGGTATTTGTATTTGATTGCTCTCTCTCTCTGTCTTAAGTCAATCATCCTTACTAAATAGTGTGTAACAGTGACAGAGCTGGTTTTAAAGAAATTAACCTTATAAAACATAACTTAAAGGAATTCGTTACTGTGAATTGAGAAAGACCTAGAGTTGGTCGGCAAATAAATCCTTTCTTTCTTCCCCCTTCCCCTATTTTTTCGGGGAAATCCCTCGGAGCAGACTCTTCTTAGAAGGTACTAATGCACATCCCATGTTCGCAGATAGCTGCTTCTGCTCGTAGCTTTTCGTCACCACATACTGATAAGAAACGGTCCTTTCAGAGATTAACCTTAATTCCCTGTAATGGATGAGCCACAGCTTGACATATGACTGGATAGTATTTTATGACAGTGCTAACCGCAAACTAAGTGACGCTGGTCCTTACTTGAGCAGGGGAGAGCCCGAAGCTTTGAAAGCTACTAAGAAATCAACATCTTCTCTTTGAAGCAAGACTTTCAAACTGGACTTATTTTATTACGAAGCATTCTTCTCGTGAATGTGTCAAATTCGAGAGCTGTGTCAGGACTTATACGAGGAAGAAAACGTAAGGTCATGTCAACGCCTTCGTTTCGGAAAACCCGTTTTACGCGATCCAAAATGAGAACAAGTTATGTGAAGCAGGAAACCACATGAATTATTCTTGTTTTTAAACTGATAATTCCTCATGATGAAACAAATGTTGTTTAATGGAAGTCTGGACGTAAGCATGTGTTATTTTCCTGGAACGTTTGTTACAAATCACAAATTGAAAATTGCAAACAAAAAAATAAAAACTTTGTCTTGAGTAGAGGAATATACATCTTGCGAAGAAAAAAAAAGTGATCAGGTCCCGCGGAGGACGCGGTGATTGTTGGGAGGGGACTCTTGACGTACTTAATGGCCGTTCTGTACTGTGTGTAGGTGGGCTGTCTGGTCTTACTCTTCGGCCACCTTGAGACCACCAGGTAGTGATTTGTAGTAGCGGCTGAGTGGGCCTCGCATCGCTCGGGTCGGGCGACTCGTGTGTTTGCTGGCCATGGCGTACCTAACCTCCGGCAAAAAGTCTGATGTGTCTGGTAGCTTAGCCACCCACGCGGATTTATTGCTTGACTCATGCCAAAACACAGGAAGTTGTAAAACAAAGGCTCAAGGTGCAAAGGTGTGTCAAAACGGTTAATCTAAGGCCGATCTTTAACACCAGACCATGGTGCGAAGGGTTGAGTGGTAGAACACCTAACAATAAACGTATTTTTACATGTATGTACGCTATTTTTAGTGAAAAGATGAATAAAAGTTTATTAAAAAATCCATCTCATGTTTATTTATTCTCATTATACGAGAACGTTTAAAACAGTAACTATAAATTGGAGCATTTTTAGTCTATTCAGAAGAGATTCTGAGCCCATTCTTTTATACGAGCATCCCCATTTATCAGTCATTTGTGTTCAGATCTTCATTAATTCCTCCTAGTAGTACGGTGCCTTTGATGTTCCCGAATAATCTTTTGGGTGAACGAAGTTGAGAAACAGCTATTCGAAACGCTATCAGCACTATGGACTGCACCGTTCCGTGACATTTTTCAGCCATTTTAGCAAACGTAACTCGTCCAACGTGGAGAGGACAACCGATTACGAATGCGAATTGGTTCACAGTTAATGTTATCATTTTTTTAAATGCAGAATAGTGGCTAATTGATGACATTGTGCATCTTTTCATCATACATGAAAATCAACATGAACATAATTTCAGTCCTTCAGACTAGTATAATATATTAACGTTTGAAGTGACACTGCAGATATGTATACAAATGTTACATTTTATATTTTGAAGAAAAAATGTTTCAATGTTCGCTTGTTAGGGCTTTACACATCAAGTAAGACACACCGCTGATTTTGGTGGGAGTCTAACATTACAACAAAGTTTTACATACAAATGTATAAAGTCATGTGCAAGGGTCTTACAGCTTCATTCCATACGTGATTAATTTACTGCGAAATAGCTTTTCTCCTTAGGCGAGAAACACGAGGATTATTTGTATTAATGTGTTCCAGTATTTCCTAGAGTAGGCCTATACATAGCAAGGGACCTTGTTCTGATGTTGACTGTGCGAGATGGAGCTGTGGTCTGCTTGTTAGTCTCTCCCTCCCTCTTCCACCCCTGCTCCTAGCCGTGAAGGCGCGGCAGAATGATAGAAAGAGAGTGGGGAAGGGTGAGGGGGGCTACTTGGCCGCTGTGTCGTGGCCGACAGGTACCGCCGTAATGACACCGTGGTTTGTGCTGAGTTACCGACGCTTGCTTGTCCATTACACCTTCCTCTCAGCTCTCGACAAGCTAGCCAGCATCTCATGTGTCGCCGGCCACTTCCAAGGCGAAACTGGCTGCTTCACCCGGGGCAAGGCTGGTTGTGATTTGAATTTTAAATTTAATTGGTTCTTATTAACACCCCCGACTCTTTAAGTCTTTTGGTTAGCCAGGGAAGGGGGGAATTCTTACGGATCAAAAGAGCCCTTCAACATACTACCACTAACGACACGCACACACACACAGGTGGCACGCCCGGGAGTTGCGCCCAAGAACACATACATCGTAAACATGTTTGTTTAAACTATGTCATGGTGCTCCAATGGCTTGTCTTCAGCCTAGTCACGTGTGAGTGTCGATATTTGCGTCTCAGGGTTATGCGCATAAAGGTTAATTGCTACAAGGAATCAATAGCTACAATGGATTTCAAACTATGTGCCACAGCACATGAAATACTAATTCTTGCTCACACCAATGGGTATGTATAAAATCTTCATCAATATTAGACGTTTTACCTATTGCTTAATGAATTTCAAATATTCTTGGAAATTGTTGTGTTAGTAGAAAATTTTTAAAATGAAATAACCTGTAAGATCCAGAAAAAATGTGTAAGGTTAAAGTGTTTTTTAAGTTGTTGATTTATACTACACACTGCATATTATGCTTGCGCCCTGCGTTCAATGAATTCTTCACTCTCTCTCTCTCTCTCTCTCTCTGTATATATATATAAAAAATATATATATATATATATAGACACACAGTAGACTCCCGATTATCCGTGTGCAGATTATCCCATTTGCGGATTATCCGTGCAAAATAATTCACTTAAAAATTATTAAATTTCAATTTTCGGTTATTTATAAATACACGCTGTGATTACTCGCTTCATATTAACCAACGTGTTATTCGCCCAACCGCATGTTTGAGGGCTTGAAGAAATTTTAAGTGTTTTCCAGCAGGCGAAACAATTAACTACGCGCATAAATGGATTAACGAGATAGTCCCCCTATCCGCACTTGAATGGGTTAACGAGACTTTTTATCTTGGGTAAATAAGATATTCGTGATTTTTTTGTTACATTTGTTTCTAGATTATAAGCGCCTAACTCCAAATATTTAATGCAAATAATCGATAATCTAGTGTATTAAATTGCTTTATTTTATTGCTGGAATGAAATGGACCTTTGTATCTAAGATAGGATAAAAGTAGGTTATCCGCGATTTTGGATTATCCTAGGCATCAGC
Organism: Medauroidea extradentata; assembly: GCA_003012365.1. NCBI lineage: Eukaryota > Metazoa > Arthropoda > Insecta > Phasmatodea > Phasmatidae > Medauroidea > Medauroidea extradentata. The sequence goes on from PNEQ01054811.1 coordinate 106,288, forward strand.
TCCCTCCCTTAGTGCGGATAATCGGGAGTTGACTGTGTGTATATATATGTTTATGTATATGTGTGTGTACACACATAATTAATTTTACGGCACGGCGGCTTTAAGTCAGTTTTGAATGAGACTGAAAGACATGTACTTCTCTCCAGTTATATTTTCTATAACACATGTATGGCTGTCGTTTCCACGCGAGCCACTGTGATCTGCGTACGTGTAGATTAAATCGTTTTATGCATTACTATCAGTATTGAAAGTGCAGGTACGAAACAAAGTGTGAAAGAGGCTACATTCTATGAACGTATTTTCCATATTCTTGGTCCGGCAACGAGATTTTTTATCGCATTTGTTAAGTGCGGTATTTGTGGTGCTGCTGGAAATAATTAATTGGCTCTAACTTTAAAGTCCATCTAAATAAAATCCCTACCATTTATAAACCTAACCCAACTAAGCTATCGTCGCGTTGTTCGTATTGCACTGTCTGTCTCCACTTCTTCTGTCGTCAAGAGACCGTAGAATAGAGCGGTGTTCATGACGCTTGTCATCTGCCATCTCAGTCTAAGGATTCACGTACATGCGATTTATTCTATCGCGGAGAGTTACTGGTGCTGTTTTACATAATGAGCAATGTTCACGAAAAAAGGAAAACGTGCTGCGGTTAATCAGCGACAGAAATAAGACTTCTCCAAGGAATAACAACATGTATGTGCATGAGATAAATATAGATAATTTGGAGAAAAATTCTTTATGTAGACGTAAAAGATAAACTGAGTAATTGCAATGAAAGACTATCCTTGAATCGCACGCATATTGCACAAGGTCTTGTTATCTCTTTCCACCTTGTGTTAATATATACTAGTGATCTATGTATGCGTGTATTGGTCAACTTGTTGTATTTATTGCGTTACGTTGCAGATTAGATACTAGGATAATTTGTGATACCAGCAACTATATTCTTGTACAGTAGATCGTTGTGTTTTTCTGGATACACAAATATCCTTATATAGGAAGAACCTGTGTGAATTACGTGCTGATTTCTAACAACGATTCAATTAAGAGGTGCCTTATAATAGACTCTTCTGTGTTAGGAACATAAATTTTTCGCAACAGTAAACATCAAAGGTAAACCACGAAAGGGGACGATATCAGCTAGAGTGCAACATTGTCAGGCGGTTGAGTAATCGGTGCTGAGGTCACCTAAAAGTCGCGCCGTAAACGACCAGTGGAGCTTCGAATAACACGAACGACTCTGCACAGGCACATGAAGCATGACCTGCATCTTCTCGCATATCGTTCGATGTTCGTTCAGGAGTTATCAGACAATGTTTTAACCCACGGAAAGAATGCATGTGCGTTGATGCTTCGGACTTTAGACACAATCCCAAAATTCGGAAAGGTAATCTTCATATCGCGACTGTCGACCACAAAACGTTATGTTCTGGTCCAAGGAATATCGCATTATGTCAAGGAATTTTAACCTCATCCTTCGGACGTCGTGCAATGAACAGTCAACGTTTGTTTGTACCACATTTCTTTTACAGTACTGTAAACCAGACATTCAATCTGAAGATACTGCTAACCTCGTCTGTGCCACAATAGGAAGAAATTGGTATTTTGAATGACATGCGGTTCCGCACAATGAGACACCGGCTCCTTATGCCATCGGTGTTTCGTAATACTTTGCAGAGGACTTTCAGGATCGTTGGATCGGCCGAGGTTGAGCTATACTGGCTGCTTCACTTGAATGGCCACCTCGAAGCCCAGTTCTCTGAACTTATAAACATTCCCGTTTCGACTCCATCAGTTTCGCAGTGGAGAATAATTTTAAGTCATGTTCTGCAGAACATCTTCCGAAACATGTTCGGGATTGCACGAGAAGAAGCAAGTTGCACTGCTTGTCGATGGTTACGTAGTACTTCTGTGTAACACACTCACTCCTTTATGAAACTCAAAAATCTATCATATTATTAGGGTTACGTATCAACACAAGATAACATTCTTCCACTCATAAACAAAAAAAAAAAAACTTCATTAATCAATATTAAAGGACATGTCAAAGAACATTGAAAACAGAAAATGACATAATTCTAGAAATAAAGAGGACAATTTGGTATTATGCCATATATCATGTGACCGGGAAAGTTACCATTTCTACCTTCTCACCACACGAATGGATTCTCCGAAATCATATTTTCCACAGCTTTTAACATGCTTTGCTCCGAAAACACCTGTTGCTTATTTATTAAAGATCACTTAACAACATTACATGTCCTATTATTGTCAGGATAAAAATTTAAAAGTTCAGCTGTTTTTATGCAAGTCCTCTCCTACTCAGGCTGCTGCCGCTGTCGTTTATCTTAACTTGCTAATTTATTTGTGAAAATCACGTTTTTGTCTTTGTACACGTTCGTACGTTTTTGGGCCTCTTTGTCCAGGAATCATATTTGTTTCCTGTTTCAATGTTTTTTTTAGTGTGTACAGTACGTTCACAATGTCTTGTTAACCCCGTTCTTACGTGTTAAAAAATGCAAGTTACCTATGTATAGATTTTAGGTGGAGTAATGGTATCCTGAGTGATGCGGCACTGCGGGTAATACATTGGACTCGCACTTGGGAGGACCCGGGTTAAATTCCCTGCCGCAGCCGTCCTGATTTAGGTTATCTATGGTTTCTCGAAATCGTTCCAGGCGAATACTGGAATGGTTCCATATCATTAACCATAGCTGATTTCTCTCCCAGTTACTGTCCTTAAATTAATTAGTGTGTTACCGTTTACAATGACCTCGCTGTTGACGAGACGTCAAGCCCACTTACCTTACCTCGTTCCTTTAGTTTTTAAAGCTTACCGTACTTGTTGAACTGGAGGGTTTATGAGGTATCAGGAGCGTGATGGACGAGGAGGCCACAGCTCTTGAAAAATGAAGCTGTCCGTATGGAGGGCAGGCAAGCCTTGGTATAGAGTTATATTTTTCGTCCTGTCATAATTGAACGTTTGCGGTTTTCCGAAAATTTTTCGTTTTTCGTTTGTTTGTTATTTCTTATTCTCATTCTGAAATTTATAGGACGACATAATATTGCAATGGCGTATATCCACAATAGTACAGTACGTTTTCCGTTGTGTTTTCTTTAAGTCTTGAGTTAAGTTTAAGTTAATTATAAATCTGAGCAGTGTTAAGTTTAAATGTTATTTCGGCAAGCCCCAGCCTTTCGTCATGAACCCCGAAGGTAAATTTGCTGATAATTGTATTATCTTTATTATTACTAGCCTCGAGAGAAGTTTTTTATTTTAATTAAATAATAATTCTGATATTTAAATGTTAATGAAACCATGACTTCAGTATTATTTCGTAAAACATTTTATTATGTTTTAGTTATTGTAAATTAACTGAGACACTTTTCTTTAGCTAAGAGTTACCGTCTTCCCCAGATAAATGGTTGCTCTTAAATGTACTTGAAGGTATTGGAAATAATTGTGTTAGTGATACTAATTTAACTCCTACATTCCCACCTCCTGTACAAGTGAACGCTGACACAAGACCCCGAAAGGAAATTGATATTTAAATCGCCGTGCTACAATTATTTTAATCTATTTTTGGCAAGCGAATAGTTAACCCTTGAACTTAGGACCACCTCCCCAAAATAATATTTAGGTTAAGTTTCTAAACAATACTTTGAAAACGTATTAACCGACTGTAATCAAATTCTGAAGTTTTGCAGATAATCATTCAAGATCTGATTGTAGTAGAGTGTATTTTTTAAGGTCTGCAATTTTTGTAAGATAGAACGACATGAACACATAAATATTTTGTGTCATATTTAGAGAACTACTGAACAGATTGTATCCAAATTTAGCATTTTGTAAGTTCATTATCCAGTCTTTGATTTTAAAAGACTATTTTTGTGGATCCATCATTTTGGAAGATAGCAAGACATGTCTAAGTAACAACTTTGATAACTTATTGACGTAATGTGATCAAATCTTATATTTTGACTGTTAATTTCCGCCATTTTGATAGATGAATAAGTACAGATTTTATGTTATATTTCGGATTCTACGAGAAGGATTATAATCTGTGTAGACCATATAAAAATTAATATCCACTCTCGAAATTTCATGACACTAGGTCCAGCGGGTTGGGGTGCGTTGATGAGAAAGTGAGTTTTATATATATATATATATATATATATATATATATATATATATATATATATATATATAATAGCGGTAGGCACGCGTTAAGAAATTATGTTTCGAAACTTTAAAGTCTAGGGAGTAAAAAGGGGCGAAATGCGTTTTCAAAAACTCCTTGATATCACTTAAATTTGTTGAGTTATCTTGGCGATTTTAGTTTCAAAATTAAGCATACAAAAAGTCACATTACCATTTGTTTTTATTTTTGAAGATTCTAAAATTCAGTGGGTAAATAACCGTAAAATGTGTCTTCAATGAAACCCGTTGAGATATTGAGGTGATCTTTGCTTTAGAGTGACGTTTACGCATATCCCTAACAAATTATTTCAGGATTTTTTTTTAATTAAACCTATAAGAGCATTAAAAAAAGAAAACGTGTATTCAAAAATTGCCTGCATCTCTTAAACTTGTTGAGATATCTGGATGATTTTTGTATTAAAAATGAATCTTATATAAATACCTAAAAAACTATTTCATTATTTCCCTAAATTAGACCATATAAAGGGAGGGGGAAGATGTGAAGTGTTTTAGAATTTCCGAAAAGCATGAATGATCCCCGCATAGTAGGAAAGACCAAGGAGAAATAATTTAGAATTTGTTGCTATTTGCCATCCTTTTTATACGTATACGTGTTTAGGTATGAGCATGTATATACACATTCTATGTCTTAAAAATTCGCTGAGGACCTATCTTGGTGAAGTAATTTGTAACATTGGTAGGATGTTTTGGATTCGAATCCCGTGTAAGGCAAGAGGACAGGGACTTCTGTGAAATTATGTACGCATATATTGGTGACAGCTGGCAAAAGAGATAATTTTATATTTGAAGTATGAAAATTTAAGGGTGGCTTCCCCTTGTTTTGTACGCTCCCAACTAAGAGGCGAAAAAAAGAGGTAAAACGTATTTTTCACGATATCCTCAATGTTCTCAGTCTTTGTGAGGTATCGTAATTCTTTGGGGTTGAAAAGTCATAAAATGTGTTCTAGCCGTGGTCCTCAATGTCTCATTAACACATAAACACAAGCCACTGTTATAGTATTTTCTCAAAAAATTATATATATATATATATATATATGTATATATATATATATATATATGTATATATATATATATATAAAGTGTGTGTATGTATGTGTGTGAAAAATTTTATTTCATTATTTGTTGAATTGAGAACGGAAGGAAAAGGGTATGATAAACGTTTTAATTTTTGTGAAAGCAGCCACGTGACAAAAATGTTATTGGAAGAGGTCATTAGTCTATATTGTTATTTTAATGAAATTTCTAAACGTTTTTCACTGAATATTGTTAGAGACTGTAATAAAATAAAGAACAAAATGTATTGTGACATAAATTTATATTAGCGAACAGAAATAAACACCTAAAATATAATAGCATTTAAATTTGATAGGAAGTGTAATAGTCCATTAATTTAGGTAACTGCAGTACTGTTTTTTATTTAATTCAAAAAAGCTCCAAAATTAGCTTATAGTAGAAGACTCGATTTCATGCTTTATTCATAATGTGTAGGGTCGGTTATCTTGTATTAATGGCGTAAGATACCCTGCTCTAAATATCCAGATATCACAATGTGCTAAACGCTTACATGATTAATTAGATAAGTTATTCACGCATTCACGTTAAGTACAGAATGTCATACGTCTTTGCATTATTACAAAAATGTCCAGATGTACGCTTACTTACTTGTGTTAATCTGTAGATTTTAACTTACTTCAAAACCAAAGCCTGCTACATGTGAAGTTCTACTATGTGCTAATTCCGATTATGACTTGGATACGAATGCAGTCTTAGCGGCTAGACTTTTTTTTAATTTGTAAGGCCATTTAGCATAAAGAGAAAGGCACAGTTATATAACAGTAAACAAAATGGTATCCAGAGGGATGCTTAGGGAAATCATTGCACAGAGCTTTAGACGTGGTGATCGGTGTTCGTCTTCAGGGGGTCAGTTTTTAAATTAAAATTAGTAGTCAACTTTCATATATCACTGTAACGCGACATAATAGTGTACTAAACACTTGGTGGTAAATAGACAGTATTTTCTACATATTTATTTCCCGTTACAGCAGGTGATTAGTGAATCATAATATCCCCTTGGCTCACTGGTTTCCGTTTCGATGTAGAGTTTAAATGAAGGCAGGTGGAAAATGTCACAGGCAGTCGTCAATCAATGCTTAGATGTAAAATGGCAGAATACTTGCAAAGTGTTTATATTCGAACAACAACGACATATTGTCGGACAGACGTGGGAAGAAAATCAAATTGCTGGCGACTGGAGAGGTGTGGTCGCCACTGCTGCAAATGTATGAGTGACGTCACGACACCTGCTGTGAATTCTCTCTTCTTCGTGTTGCCTGTGGTCGTTAGCCGCGGTCAGGCTGAACAGCTGTCGGCTTCAGCGAAATAATGATTCACTCCTCGCTAGCCACAGTCTTCGTAGTAACGGTTGAGAAATACCACACATCACCGGCTCCCACAACGGTTTTTGGGCCACACGATCACGGAGAAGGTAAGCACGTACAAGCGAAACATATGTGCAAGTCCCTCAGATACAATCGTGCTCAACCGCTAACTCCGTATGTATCTTAGAGTTACATGCTCATTTTCGTATACAAGGGATGGATTTTATGGGATCCCTTTTCATACTGAATAAGTGACGCTATTTTGACAATTTTTTCAGGAATATTTCCCAGTACGGTAAAGGAAATCAACATTTTTATGTGAGATATCCCTGCACAATTTTATATTTTGGTTTTTGAAACTTAAAGAAACAAAACTACGTTGTTAACCGGTGAAAACAGTATCTTCAGTTTTAATCTGCTACAGTAATTTTTGGCATATTTCCATTTTTTTTTTTTTTACACTTCCAAATGTGCAAATATTTTTTTCCACCAAGGACAACCGTCCCCTTAACGAAATCTTATGTGTGGCCCTGTACATGCTGTATTTTCATTGTGGGGCGTTACCTAACGGTGACAGAGTACCTGTGTCACATACCTTTGTCTATTTCAGCAATACTAACAGATGCTTACTTTGCCTATGCAGTGGGAATTTATGACGTCAAAAAAGTTAAACTTTAATGTGCCATGAATATATAATATAATTATTTTTCAACACCAAAGAAAGGTAACTTCTGTTTGGTTAAATTGTGCATTAGTTCACCAATTAGGGGAGGGTTTTTACCTACGATGATTGCATTTTGTTTACGGGTTTGATCAGAGAGGTCATGTTCTTTCAATTGATACCGTTCGCCGTCGGTGCGAACAGGATAACCAGTTATTTTCTTCGCCAAACAAAAAGTAGGTACATTTAGCTCACTAACCTCTCAAGCCATCAGCCTAAGGATGTTTGTGAAATTTCGTATTAATCTTGATAGGTGAATAACGTTACTAACGTTCTACCTTAAGGGCGTTCCAGTGGTGAGAAATCATAATTTTATATTTGTAGAAAATAGGGTTAGTTTTGTAGATATTACTTGAGAGTACATTTTACTCTTACGGAAATATTTGGCTCTGCCAGTTTTCGCATAGTGGCATTTCAAAGTCAAAATTTGCATATTTTTATTTCATACAAAACTTGAATACCAGTGAACATAACGAAATGAAAAAAATCACACCATACCTACATGTATCGGTCTACGGCTTGAAGTATATAAAGACCCATTATGAAATTTTTTTGTATTTACAAAAAATTCTAAAAATAACAAAAATAGCAAATTTTAGAAATTTTTTTAAATACAAAATTTTGTTGTAATGGGTTCTTACATACGTCAAGCAGTAGCTCGGGACATGCAGTTTCTTGCCAACTTCATGAGTAGATATTTCTCTAGATTTACTAATTCGTTACGCGTGATCTCTTGCGCCACAGTTGAATGCACAAGCTTCCGGCGTCAGAAATCGTGCATAAAAAGTTCGTAACACTGGAAACGATTTTGTTTAAAACGTTGGCTAAAACTATTGTCTAGGATTGCTATTGTTTAATTTTCGCAAATTGACTTCGAAAAACCTACAGTTATAGAGTAATGCTTTTAGCGTTGAATAATGTACCACGCCCACTTAAGGGGTTTAAATACTTAACTATACTTATTTTTCTCTTCATTGAATGGCCCCAAAACAAATATATTCAGTCTTTCAATGTTAACCCTACGATGCAGTCAAAGTATCCACATTTGAAGGTACGTAAGATGCTCACAAAATTTGGAATCGAAAATACCAAATTTTGGAAAAGAATGAAATTAAAGCGTATAGGTACAGCAAAATAATTATTTTTAAAAGATTTCTTATACCCTAAGTGCATGGCCTATCCTCCACTTCATTGAGTGCCTAATAATGTCACAATCCACAGATCATTTGTTTACTGTTATGTTTTCAAACATTGCCTTAGTTGACTTATAAAACAGGTTATTTTCTGTGGCCTACAAATGCGATAGTTATCACTACAAAATGTTTACCAAACCGGTATGAAATTAGTTACGTTACGAGTCGCCAGGAAAGAAGTATTAATTTCAGAAACTGATGTTTAATTTAATAAAATTGAAGACAGAGGTTTAAGTTAAAAAAAAAAATGTTGGTAGCTTAGTTTTGGTGTAACAGAATAAATGTCCCAGTAATTATTAGTTGACTTGTCACTGCCAGTCTTATCTTACACAAGCAGAAAACATTAACGTTTGTTTTTAAGGTTTCCAGTAATAACTAATTTTCTCAGTTGAACGATTCCTGCAATGGGTTAGTATTATAAACGGAAATGTTTTTTGTGGACATACACTACTGGAAACGAAAGTTGCGGAGGTGCAAAAAAAAACACAATAAACCAAAGATAAAACATATATAACAGACAATTATAGTTGTTACCAATAAACATATTACATACCCATAATTCTAATAGGAATATACTGGCACCCAAAAAGACGAAATGAAAAAAAAAAAAAAATCTGGGATGGGAAGTAGTCGTTGCAATCGAAAGAGACGACACAAAGAAAGAACATTGAAATGAATAACAAAATTAGGAGCATGGAAAATGGCGACAAAAAAAAAGGGACGACGATAACGATGACAACACAAATGACAAGAGACACAAATGGCTGTGAAAATAGACGACATAAAAAAAAACAGACGGAAAGTAACAAGTTTCCTTCGACGACAACATATGCGACGGTTCGGGAACATTACTTTCTCAGTTAGAAAAACAAATTGTGTTGTATGCATGCTTTACTAGTTCTGTCTAATCTAGTTGACAAAAACTAGTTACCATATTTATGTCACTGTTGCATAAATGTAAGTGCTCCAATATTAACACGAAGCCAACATTTCCAGCCACATACCATATTGACCTATTCCTGCTGCTACTACAGTACGTTGTGACAATTGGCAAAAGACCAACGCAAAGGTGATTTTAAAAAAAATTGCATACACGCTACACATATAGGAATTTTTTAAAGGTTTGTTTAAGATCTTTGAACTAACTGTAAGTATACGATAATCATAAAATAGTGGCAATGTTAGTTTAGCATTGTAGTAAAGTGTCACGCAGTACATTAATACTTAATTTTATTAACACTGCATATGACAATCATCACACACTGAAATGTTGTAGTCGTAGCGAAACGTCATGCAATTCTCAGAAAGAGAAACATTTTCAAAATGTTTCAAACCAACTACACTAATACTTAATTACATTTATAGTGAATGCGACAGTCGTCACACTATAACACTTTTTTGTACCAAATTAGTTCACTGAAGTATTGTTCACTTTATAAATTGAGGAGCAAAATATCCTTTGCACCATAATTATTCGTTCTCGCTGCCTCTATAAAAACTGCTCGCGCCTGGAATATAAGTTTCTATTTATATTCGATCACTACTAGTGCGATTTATAGATTTTTATCTCGTGAATATGTAGGTCCACTGGTTCAGTTAATGTCGCATCAGTATTCTTTTTCAGCTAATTGGACCAAGTATAGTTATTTTTCGGCAATACAACTATAAATATATTTGACTCACGTTAACTAGCGATGTTATGCTTCCTGCGTAAAGAATTCTTAAGATCACATTCCTACATCCAGTACTATCGTATTTTACAGGTTAATGAGCATATTTTCGTTGGTTGGCAAAGAAACCGTTACACTGAGAAACGCACGGAAAAAGTTTAATTTGAAAAGGAGCGGGATAAGAGAAGATTTGATTGCGTCCGGATCACCTAAATCTTTACAATAAACTATTAGGAAAAAAATGGATCGTATAAATTTAAGTTTTTGAAGCATGGTACTGGTTAATATAATAACAATAATGTTATTAATCATTAAATTGTTCAGTAATATGAAGACCTTGACGACAAAAGGAAAAAAGTCCAATTTTGCCAAATTCTAATTTATTGACTGAAAATAATATAAAAAAATCGTTGCATAGGCTGGTGGAAAAAGGAGATAAATATTTTTGAAAATGCCTTAGCAATATGCTGTAGACGGATTTCCCTGATAACATTTTGGTACAAGAAAGATAGAGGAATGAACAAAGTAGGACGGCAAGTTACTACAAAGTGTACATTCAAGAAAACGGCATCGGTAGTCTGACTAATGAACAAAAGCATTCATATTTGGAAGCATTCAATGATGGTAGATCAAGAAAGCCTTAGAGGAGTGATTATTGTTTTACCGGTAGGCTGGCAAAGAGAAGTATCTGGATAACAATATATTCGCTGCTTCAGTATGAAATTCAAAGTGAGTAAAATATCCCTACCATTTAATTGCAACCAATGATATATTCATTAAACATGTACACTTAATATCACTTACTTGTTTTCATTAAGTTACGGACAACCAAAGATTTTCAGAATGGGATTCTGATTACTGCATGGCATTGGGGCAAGAGAAGAGTGGAAAGGATTACACAACATATATAAAGATTTAAATCACTTCCTACAGGGCCGCGGTGATGTAGTGGTCAGATCATTCGCCTTTCATCCCCCTGCGGGGCCGGTCCCAGGATTTTGTATGTGGGAATCGTGCTGGACGATGCCGCTAGTCGGTGGGTTTTCTTGGCGTACTGGCTTCGAACGAAATGGCGCAACGTTAACACGTTGGACTCGCATTCGGGAGGACCCAGGTTCGTTCCCCGTCGGTTTCCATGGTTTCCCGAAATCGCTCCAGGCGAATGCTGGGACGTTTCCACGGCCGCTTCCTCTCCCATCAGCCCCTGTGATTGTACCAAGTTGTGTGTCACCGTCTGTAATGACCTCGCTGTCGACATACATTACCTTGGTGTAATCATGTTTCGTCCGATCTGCTCATTCCGGCATCTCTTCAATGTACGGTCTCATTCCATGCCATCCTCCAGGGGCAATCTGCAGGCGCCCAGTAGCAAGTTTTCATCCTCTTGTGCCCTTCTCATACGGTATTTACTATTTATAATACCTTCAATATATGGTAGAGAGATATATTAAACCAAAGTAAATACTGCTCCCGAAAATATTAACCAGTAATTTGATACCCTCACCAGAAGAATTCCAAGAATATCGTCACATTACAGCAGAAGTAAGACCAACAAGTATTATTTGTCTCTATTACTAAACGTTGGCCATTATTAGAAGTATTTTGTTAATAATTGTAATTTTTCGTTCTAGAGACCCACACGATTGGTATTCAAGAAACCCAGATGAATGGAGAAATATTTAAAGAGGAAAAGAAACTACAAAATCTGAAAAAATTTGCCCACTTTACTAACGCAGATCTGTTTTACACAAGCATGAAAGATACGTGAATCTGAAAATAATGAATTGGCCGATACACTTTTTTACTACCACCACAACACGTTCCTTCCAATAGTACCATCCACTGATGATTTTTACTATCGGCAGGTTTGGATGTACATCTTCTTAATTTCTGCATCTATTCAGTTAGACAGTAAACTGCGCACTTCTACATTTATGATGAATGTGCAGCGAAGAGAGATCAAATTAAGTTGTCTCGTTTCTAAAACACCATCTTGATAATCTTCTCGACGCATTGGTACAGAAAAGCTATTTTTCAGGCAACTGTTGTGCACAGAATAAAAACAATGCTTCAGTCGAGTTTATTTTTGCCTTCACACAAGGGAAATTCAACGAAATTGTGCACAGATTTCCAGAACTTGGCCACAGCTTCTGTCCGTGTGGCCGGTGTTTTGGTTGCTTTGAAGAGAACATCATAAAAACAAAAATTGTATATTTTCCTCAAGAGTTGACGACTTTGGTGTGGTAAACCTCACCTAAGTAGTTGTTTGTCATTAACGTGGAACAAGATGATGTACGAAAATGTGTCAGTCATCTGAAGCCAATGTGCATACCAAAAGCGAAGAACACAATGAGTGTAAATTTTACTGTATCACGTTTCCGTAATGTTCTCTATTCTTGAATCACCACCAGTGTTTCAGTCACCAAAGTAGACTGTATTAAGAAGACGTTCTCTTAATAAAGGCTACGAAACTTATTGCACTTGATGCTTCTCCTGCATATGTGGTGAAACTATCTATTAAAGATACTAAACTAAAGTACACGATGTAACTTGCAGAACAGTATGTTCCAAAATGTGACGTGTTGTATTACAAGACTTTGAAATCTGTGCCAGCGATATATCCAGGAAGTTGTGCTTCTTGCTCAGACCGTGGTGACATTTCACTCTGAACATATTGAAGGTTGCACGCGTTTATTTATAGATACATTGTTTTGAAGAACTTATTGCGGTTTAATTATTTTTTTATTGTTACGGTGACAGTGTACTGTTTATCTTCGTTTATATAAAAGTATGATGATCTCTAAAATATGTGGTAGGTTATTTTTCATATTATTTTGACGTATTATTCTAACTGCAGAAAAATAAGTTAAATTGTGTATAATATGTTTCACCTAACACATTGTCACAGAAATTAGAGATTTTACATACAAGTATTAATTTCATATTTTGAAGCATTTAATTTGACTTGTTATCGTTTAACCTGCCACTGGATGACCTAAATTTGTTGCAAACGTGGTTGTGGATACACTTTTACGAATTTAAGAAGGAAATAAAAAATTTTAAACTTATTTTTTGAAAAACGTCTTTCTCTCCTGTTAAATTACTAAAATTGTAAGTTATCCCCTTGTTGCTCCAAGTTTCTTGTATATGTGTGATTTATCTTTGAATGTTGCCATCAGTACACTATATGTAAGAAAAAAATATTATTAACGAACTTTTATTAATGAGAAAGCGCACTCCACACATGAAGACATTATAAATAATACCATACATAACAAAATAAAAATATAAGTTGGGATTACGCAGGGAAGCAGTGAATTTCACAGGTATTATACGAGAAGATCTGGAGGGATAGAAGAATTATTACATACTGTGGAAATATGTCGTGTCGTTTTCGCGTTAGCATACGCTACCACAGGTCAGATCTGCGCATCGCGAAATTCAAAGAGAACAGGCTGGGAGGAAAGTACATCACAACCTTATGTATTAAGACATTAGCATATGTATAACCCCATAACCACACCGCTGTCACCTCATGCTGAGCCAGTGGCTTGCCGCTGGCTTCGCTCCAACATTCAAGTCGAGAAGTAACCTTTTAAAAGACATTACAAACTCACTCCGTGTGCAGCCGAAAGTATATACTGTATCGTGCATGCACTCTTAACTTTCTTTCAAAGTTTCCGCCGATTTTTCTCGACGAATACTTTCATATCCGAAAAAACGAATGCGTAAATTGTCGGCTGGAAGTTCGTGGCAGAAAAAGAAGGGATAAAGTATGCTTGAATAAATTTGAAAGGAAAAAGTAATGTAATGTCCGATATCAAAACAAAGAGACAATATAAACTAACAAGCACATAACAAACCGAAATGACTGGCTGCACCCAGCAGGGAATCAACCAAACGCCTTCGGAATGTCTTTAAATCCTTCAAGCGCGTTTATGCTATGGTTTATACGATAGGTAATTATTTTAATTCTTAGTTGTCTTAATGTGTTACCATGCAGCTTTGTCGTGTTCATCATTGTCAAGCTGCCGGTATGGTCTTATACACGAGTTATAGCGTATAATAAATACCCTGGGAGTATTCCGTAAATATGTTAACCAGACTCACATATATGTTAAAGCGACTGAATTCACAGATGATTACATCGGCTGTTAATTTGAAAATCGCATTAACTTATAACCTACATTACTCTGAGAGGTTGACACAACCAAGATCACAAATGTCTTAGCCAAAGGTTTGATCAAAACCTTAACTCTTACATATGAGATAAATGTGTTTTTTGCCTATGCGAGAAATGTCTGTTTATTAAATCAATGTTATTACAATAAAGAAAATGATGAAGCGCAAAATATAAGATAAAAGCGAACATACTATGTAAATATGTCTACCTAAGCATTTATAACATTTTCGTTTCACGATAGCCTTATTCTCAATGGGGTTCTTAGAGATGGGCGTCTTATTAATTTAAAATAAAAAAGTTGAATTCAATTCTTCATTTACTGGAAATTAAAATGCACACGTGAGAACCTCAACAGTTTCCTGAAAACAGTGAATCACTTACTTCACAGCACCTTTCATACACATAATGACAACTTCAGTAAAGACACATTAATTGTCCCTGACAATTATGCAAAATGAATGTTGACCATGAATTACAACCTACCATGCACAACCTTGTTAGTCATAGGTGATGGTGAGTCACAGTCTACTGCGTATCAACCCGAGTGTACCACTAACTTGACTCTTCTGATGGCACCAACAACCCGAAGCACTCCTGCTTTTCTTGAGTCACCAGGTAGACAGTCCCTTTAAGTCGCCAGTCGCTACCCTCCTCGACATAACAACTTCAGTGAACGGCAGTGGTGTTCTCCACAGCTCCCCGCCTCTCTGAAGCACGCCGACGCTCTTACCACTGCTGCCGTCGAAACAACACCCCAGTGTTTGCCTTCCCCTCGGACGGCCACCAAGGCTCTCTTCGTCGACACACATCGAGGATCAGAACTAACTGAAGACTGAGCTATTTCACAGTTCGGCGGACGGCCCATTTAGTGGCGTCAATCGGCAGTGCAACATGATGGCCGTAAGTCTAAAAGTAGACATTACTTCATTTATCTACGTGTCGAGAGTCATGTAGGCAAAGGCATCATAAGGGAGTCACAGGCTAAACTTAGCTTCTGTGGTACATATGAGAATCCCATTGTTATCTCTCAGGAGTGTTGTGGCGCACCCAGGAAAATCATATGACACAAATGCAGCCGAATCATCGAGCTGTCCACCTAGTATAATGTAACACGCATCCAGCCAGGCCAACATGCAACAATATTGTTACAAGTTTGAGGAGCACAAACTTTTCATGTGGGCAGTTCCCATGAGTTCTTTTGGGATAGAGGTCTTATAATTATAAATAAAAGAGTTAAATCAAGTACTGGATTTAACAGCTCATAAAGCTACGAAATACACAAAACAGTAATCAACTATAACTCTCACAACACAATTAATTACGCACACAATTAGTACTGTTCCACAGAACGTTAATTAACTTAGACAATTAAAGCACAATGATATTTACCATTAATCGATTTACGACTACAAATCACAATAAAAGTTCAGTCATATATCCACTCAACAGCCTCTCTAATAATGACAATGTACAACCTTAACAGTCCTAAGGGAGGATGGCTCACCATGTACAGTGCAGCACCCAGAGTGCACCACTGTCTTCACTCTTGAGGTCTTCGGTTCGACTCCCGTCGCGCACCTCTTTCTTCACCTGTCGACCCGCAGCAGAAGCGCTCTTGTCTCACCCAGTACTGCTCCGAAGGTATGTGCCTGTAGCCTCGCAGTGGACTCCGACGTCACCAAGACGTCTTCTTGACATCACCAAGATGTCCTCACCAGCCTCTCTGCACAAGCTTAGCACCTCCTCCGAGCAGGACCAATAGCGAACTCTCGAAGCACTTCTTCTCTTGAATCACCAGGTAGACAGTCTCCTCAAGTAGCCAGTTACTGCCCTCCTCGACACAAGACCGTCAGTGCTGTTCCCCACAACTCACCACCTCTGCAGCACTCCAACACCTCACCACAAGTGTTGTTCGTTCTTGCTGCAGCCCGCTGGCGTCACACAGCCTCGACACCGACCACCGCTGCCGTGTTGCCATCCTCGAGACACAACACTTCGTCAGCTCAGTCGCGCCGACACAACACCTGAGTGTTGTGTGTCCCTTCTGTAGGGCGCTGATGTTACTCAGCTCCGACACCGACCACCGCTGCCGTCGTGTTGCCATCCTCGAGTCGCCGCACCTCGTCAGCTCCGCCGATGTTACATCAGCCTCGACGCTGGGTCCTCATCTCAGTTCCTCCGCCAGTATCTCCCCTCGGCCCGTCACTTCTCACGACGTCCATCGCCGCCCAGTGGCAATGCCACCCCTAAGGGCGCTGCCCCTCTTCAGACTTCAGACTCTAGACTACTTCCAGACTAAGACTTCCTGACTGTCACATCCCGACTATCACTTCCAGACTCTCCACTACTGTCACTTCCCGACTATCACTTCCTGACTGACTCATGTTGCGCAGAACCGAGGCTTTTATACGGCCCCTTTAGTGACGTCAAACTGTGATGAAATATGATGATCACAGTTCTAAAAATAGACACCACCTCACTCGTGACTGTTGATAGTCAAATATTCGCACTGGTGTCATCGGGGAATCACATTGACGTCTCTCGGGAGTTGTGACATAGATGAGAAAACCCATGACATATCTGGTTGACTCACAGGGCTGACCACCCAGCATGATGTAATGTGCCTGCTGTCCGGCCAACACGCAACAATATGATACCAGAGTGTAACAATATATTTTTGTGCCATAAGAAAAATATTTTTCAAGTTTTCTTAAGAACACTGAAGCTTAAAGATTTGCTAAACATTTCGCTATGTATTCTGCTATACTTTTTCTTTCTTCAATAAATCACGCAAATTTTTATAAAAAAAACTGTCTCGCCTTTACTGCTAGACAAACAACTTTAAAATTTTTCTACATTAAATCCACGTAAAACAGTGTTATGTAAGGTTTTTGTCACCTGTCCCTAAAACAAGTTTAAGTAACACTATGGTTTAATGATCTTAAAATTATAATCATGGGTACTATATCATACGGGGAACATTGAATGGCATCTACAGGTTTTATCTTTTAGATAAACGACAACAGAGGACAAAGTTTTCACCATACGTAAGTCCAAAATTATTATACAGTTTTAAAGAAACGAAGACGCGTTATGTCAATTATCTATATAAATTTTTCTTCAAATTATCGTGATCATTAAATGTTGCTAATAGCTACAAAGAAGACTTCGTGCAATGTTTGCAAGAGATTTTCACTTCTTTTTCTTTTTTTTCTTTTTTGGACATGGTAAAGCTAGTTTAAAAGAGAAATTAATAATTACCAAACATGCTCGCTTTTCTGTTCTGTTTTTCACTAATTGCCATACGATGATGCGTAATTTTTTCCTAATTTATCATTTTCATAGGTGTAAATTCATGAAAACAAGAGAAAAGTACTGTTCTTAAATAAAAAGTGAACTTAGCTGTGCCGCTTTTTTTACAAAAGCCAAGGACAATAGAATCTTGAATGCAGAACGTGTAATGAAACAGTTTCTGCGTCGAAGTAATTTAAAGTATTTGTCACTGTTAGACTGTGAATGCTCCCAAAATAGACTAATTTAAAGAAAATCCATTTTGATAAAGGGACACTTCTGCGTAAACAACTGTTTTATTAGCAGCATTTGTTTCCGGTACAAAGTAATAATGTGGAATTTTTACAATTGGCAACATATTTGTTGTAATCGTAACAATAAACAAAACCACTACCAAACAATCAAAGCTCCTTTTTCAGCCAGCTGCTTACGTTACGTACTTTTAAAAAAAAAATTCTGGCAATGAGACCCTTCCCCACTGGTGCGTGGACAGCCCTTACCATGGTGGAGCTGTATGACTTTGCCCTTTGTAAAACGTTTTTATTAACTCGCTTTCTTATCTGTTTGTCTGCTCGGTAACAATGAGGTGTTCGGCAACAATAAAAAATGTATTTATACAGGGTTTTATTACGCACTTTCTTGTCGGTCTGTTCGGTACAAATTTCGCAACGATTTAAATCTAACTTTCCAATGAGCTAGAGACCTGAAAATTTAAACATCGCTCAGAACTGGATGACAATTCATTATAAGATAAAAAATCGAAAAATCAATTATTTACATGAAAAGTTTTAGTAATTTAAATATTTCTAATATATCCCCGTTAAATTAACTTCCCAATGAACTAGACTTGAAACTTAAATCATAACTCAGAAAAGAATGATAACGTAATGTGGACAAAAAAATTTTGGAAAAATGATTATGAATAGAATGGAAATTTTTTCATATATTACGTCTTTAAATAACACATGATAGCAAACTACACACACAAGACTAAAAAACAGTAAAAAATGGCGGTTAAAAAAATTGTTCAGTAACACGTTCTTAAAACGGACCAAAAAGTACAAAATAATTTATTTTATGAAAGTACTTGTAGGATTAAAACGAAAAACACGAGGCGCATACAATAAATAACAGTAAAGAGTGAAGAAAGTAGTTGTCATTGAGAAAACTTACACAACAGTTTGTATTATTTGCAGCGCAATAAGATTGTAAGTGAATTAGGTGAATCAATTACCACCTTTTGCATACGTCCCAAATTTTACGTTGTATTCCTGTAAGTATTTTCATTCGATAAATAAGTTTGTACATTTGAGTTCGTTTTAAAAAGGTGGTATATTGAAAAAAAAAATTAATTTTTATTATTCTTTTCGATTACAATCACTTTTATGGGAATGAGTGCACGTTGCTTCACGTGTTTTCGACAACAGAGGGCAGCAAATCAAGTATACTAGTATAAAATCTTATTTTTGAATTAAACATAATATTTAAATCAATGGCGATCGTTATATCTTCGTTCCTTAAGGCCTTAGTTCAAAACATTTTATTATACTGGCAGGTTACTGTTTCGTTAGATCATGATGTCAGTTTCAGATAAGCGGATGACAGCATTAGAACCACGGTAATGCTGATTTCTAAATTTAACAGAAGATTCAGATCGGGCGAAAACAAGGAGTAAACGACAAGAACGAGAATCATCAAATATGATTAACAACATTGAATCAGACATACGGAAAATGTTACTAACTTTGTGAGGACAGATCATAATCACGAAGGTGAAATAAACTGTACTATACAGAATGTTGCAAAATTCCATGTCAGTATTCTAGGGAAACAATCCTCAAGTGTATAGGAACAAAAAGTGTTATATGAACATAGGTTCAAAAACGCACCTTTTCTGCGCTACGGTTGGCATACTTGACGTATGGTTGATAGCGCACTGGCAGGATCATGTTGCTGTGTCACAGTTGTTCCTACTGTCTGTA